>JANHFL010001382.1:2048-16264 GCA_032468155.1 Oxyrhabdium leporinum
TTCACCCCCCGCGGGGGGGGGGGGGGGGGGGGGGGGGGATATGTGCATTTCTGCTGTCACCAACAGTGAAGGCTGACTCATTATTTATGGAATATCTCCTGTCAAAG
This sequence comes from Oxyrhabdium leporinum, assembly GCA_032468155.1. NCBI lineage: Eukaryota > Metazoa > Chordata > Lepidosauria > Squamata > Cyclocoridae > Oxyrhabdium > Oxyrhabdium leporinum. The sequence goes on from JANHFL010001382.1 coordinate 2,156, forward strand.
AAGTTGGTTGGTTTTGAAGAGCTAGTTTGAATATGAGGGAGATAAGGAAAACAGGGGGGAGGGGTGTCCTCACTTGTCAGATAAGACACACACCTACAGATTTCAGCAAGATTGGCTGTTGAAAAACCAGAAGAGTCAGCACTTGCAGTTTCTCTATTACCCACTGGGATTACTCCAGAGCAATGGCTGGCCTACGTAAGCGGCAGAGTGAAGTGACAGATTCGAAGAGTGACAAAGAATGGACCAGCTCCTTTCAAACTAAAGATGTTCCCTCTCCGTCTCTCCCTCCTTCCCTCCTTCTCTCTCTCTCTCTCTCTCTCTCTCTCTCTCTCTCTCTCTCTCTCTCTCTCTTTTTCTCTCTCCCTCGATGCCTCAGGCTCCTCATAACTCAAATCTTCTCCTGGTGAAGTGATAGCTGGTGACGAATTAAGCTTCTCATCTCCAATAACTAAGTTCAGACAAGAGGGTTAAATTTAACAAGCAGACATGGGCTATAAGTGAGGGAATCCTTGGATTTCTCCCCCCCCCGCCCCCTTCACCTCCAAACAATGATATTTATTTTTTAATAGAAATTGAATGAATAAATAATAAATGTATACAGAAAGGTGTGTGTGTGTGTGTGTGTAAAAATCAAGATGGTAGCCGTGACAGTAGAGTTTAAACCCTGTACCTTTTTTTTTACATGAGCTAGTTTATTAAATAATTTGATATTTAATTGGATTATTTAAATTATTTCATTATTTCATTTAATAAAAATAAATACAGTTCCCCTCCAGATGCTTTCATGATCAGTCCCATCTCCCTAACCAAATCCCCATCCTTTTTAACAGAAGTGGCCCTTGTCACATTTTTGGGAGGTGACTCCTTTTCTCCATGAAACTAAATAAGATCTCATCATACTATTTAATTAAATAAGACAATGTAAGCCAGGGTGTTTTTGGCACTGGTTCTATGTCAACCTGGTCCATTTGCTGCTTTTCTTATAAATCACACACACACACACACACACACAGAGAGAGAGAGAGAGAGAGAGAGAGAGAGAGAGAGAGAGAGAGAGAGTTTTAAAACTTCCCATCTCCTTTACAGAGGGAGCAAGGGCTACACTTAAATATTAAGTAGAATGGCAGGAGATCACATTTCAAGAAGAAAGAAGAGTCAGGACCAAATGCCACCAGATTTGATTTAATCTAGTTTACATCCCCATGTAATTAAAACATAATTAACTTCAATTAATGTGATGGCCAGGGCTGTTTGAAGATCAAGTCATCTTCTCTTTGAAAATGAATTGAGTGGAACAAAATCTTTGAAATGAATCTTTAAATCAAATTGACAGATCAAATCGGAGGTCTTGAAGTGAATTAGACTTTTAATAAAGTTATGTGAAGTAAGTATGTACACTTAACATTCATTCATTCATTCGTTCATTCATTCATTCATTCATTCATTCATTCATTCATTCATTCATTCATTCATTCGTTTGTTTGTTCATCCATCCATTCATCCATCCATTCATTCATTTGATTTTTCCCCTCCTTTAAAGGTAAAGGTAAAGGTTTCCCCTGTCCAGTTTTTTTCTGATTCTAGGAGACAGTGTTCATCTCTGTTTCCTAGCTGAGGGAGCCAATGTTGTCTGAAGATGTTTCTGTAGTCATGTGGCCAGCATGACTATACACTAAAAGCACCCAGAACGTTGTTGCCATCTCACTGAAGTGGTACCTATTTATCTATTCACATTTTCATGCTTTTGAACTGCTACTAAGTTGTGGGAGTTTCATCATTGGAAGCTTTCAAGAGGAGACTGGACTGTCATCTGTCGGAAATGGTGTGGGCTCTCCTGCTTGGGCAGGGTGTTGGACTAGATGACCTACAAGGTCCCTTCCAGCTCTGTTAATCTATATCTGTATCATGGTCTCCTGTTTTCTAGCCTGGTGCCTTAACCAAAAGACCAAACTTGTCTCTTTTAATGTGCATTGTGCATTGTAAAAAAGGGGGCCAGTGCTTCACTTGCACAGCTATAATAACTATCTTGACTTTTTTGGAAACTCTCTAAAAAGGATCTGCTCTACACACACACACACACACACACAGAGGGAGGGGGGGAGAAATACTTTTTTTAGCCAACTGAATCAATGTAATCTCAACTCACTGAATACCTAATCTTCAAGCAGGTCCTATATGATTTGTTTTCCATGCGCTGAATGTTTTTAGTCTCCTGTCATATTAAAATATACAATATTTTGAAGGGGCTCTAGAAGCCAAGTCAAATCCTGTTGTGGATTACATGTGGCCATGGGGCACTCAGGCTGTGCTATCGTTGTTTCATCCTTATTATAATTTCTAAATATGTTTTTTTTTCTGTGCTAATCTATTTGTAGAGGTAGTTTTGAAGACATAATTAAATTATTGGGTTGCTGATGTTGGATGTGGTTCTAGGGCATGAGTTAAAATTGAGTTAAAAGAGTTAAAACATTGTATTGCTAACTAGGGCATACAAAACCTTTGCCAGACCAATTCTTGAATACAGCTCATCCACCTGGAACCCACACTGTATATCGGACATTAATACAATTGAGAGGGTTCAGAGGTATTTCACGAGAAGAGTACTCCACTCCTCTACTCACAATAGAATTCCCTATGCCACCAGGCTTGACATTTTGGGCTTGGACAATCTGGAACTGTGTCGCTTGCGGTCCAATCTAAGCCTAGTACACAAAATTGTCTGCTACAACATCTTGCCTGTCCATGACTTCTTCAGTTTCAACCACAATAATACATGGGCAAACAATTGATACAAACTCAAGGTAAACTGCTTCAAGCTTGATAGCAGAAAATAAGACTTCAGCAATAGAGTGGTCAACACCTGGAATGCTCTCCCCGACTCCTTTGTTACAGTCTCAAACCCTCATAGCTTCAATCTCAAACTGTCTACCGAGGACTTCACCCCATTCTTAAGAAGTCAGTAAAGGGGGCGTGCATAAGCGCATCAGCGTGCCTTCCGTCCCTGTCTTACTGTGCCAATTTATTTGCATTTACTTCCTTTGTTCATGTTTATGTTCCTGCCTATCTCTGCTATCTTGTACATGTTTAACGAACAAATAAATAAATCAAATCTCATTGTAAATATATCAGTCGATGCAATCTTGCAAACACAGGGATCAGCTGCATCATTTTGTTAGCTATTAAAAACTACAATAAGTAGAAGATATTATTTGTGTATCATCCTTAGAAATCTCCTTGAGTCATAAAATAGAGTTGCCAAGGTCTGTTAATGCCATTGAGTTCAATCCCTATTCAGTGCAGAAAACCGTAATAAAGCATCTCCATAAGATGTCTGGCTGGTCTCCATTTTAGCTCATCCAATTAAAGAAAATCCGTCGTGGAAAATTAAAAGTACTCCGGAGTTTCACTCAACTCCTAAAATCAATCTGGTGAACCTATGGTGAGATATTACATTTTACCCAATTTGAAGTTGAAAGAAGAATTGGAGTTGAAAGGGCATGTTTGTCATTGGTTCATATCTTTACATTTAAAAGGAAGATTTAACCTAGATAAGAAAAGACATGATTTTGAATACTCAAAAACTGAGTTTGAAATTGCATTGTATGTCAGTGATGAACATGCTATTCAAGAAATTGTTCTTGAAACTAAATTTGGAAAATGAACATGTTAGATTGTATGACCCAAGGGGCAAAGCTTTTTGGTGTTACTATAATAATTAATAAATGGGAAATATGTGGACTAATGAATTGAAATTTTTGTTGAATTATAATTTGAGTTTTCCATGGGAAAACTCTAGAAATATTTACCACCTCTTGTAAGGACATTAAATTTAGTAGCTGGAACAGTAAAGTATACACTAAACTAGAACCCACAGTTGTAGTTTATTTAGAGAGTGCTGACTCATGCATGAGGCCATCTACGCTGATTGGTTGCTGTAAGTATAAAGGGGGAATTTCCCTTTTTGCCTGCCTTTTTCTTCAGTGAGTTCTGCATACTATTTTAGATTTACCTCATGAGATTTACCTCGTGAGCCATGGTGGTGCAGTGGTTAGAGTGCAGTATTGCAGGCTACTTCTGCTAACTGCCGACTGCCTGCAATTTGGCAGTTCAAATCTCACCGGGCTCAAGGTTGACTCAGCCTTCCATCCTTCTGAGGTGGGTAAAATGAGGACCCATATTGTTGGGGGCAATAGGCTGACTCTGTAAAACCGCTGAGAGAGGGATGTAAAAGCACTGTGAGGCGGTATATAAGTCTAAGTGCTATTGCTATGATGTTCCTGTATTCCTGACTATTGCTTTTACTGGTTGAGCGTGAAATATATTTCAACAGGTAGACCTCTACAGCAGTTCATTTAGTGACCATTCAAAGTTACAACATCACTGAAAAAAAAAAGTGACTTATGATCATTTTTCACACTTACGAGCGTCATCAAAATTCAGACAGTGGGCAACCGACTCACATTTATGAAGGTTTCAGTGACCTGGATTCGTGTGATCACTTTCTGTGACCTTCTGACAAGCAAAGTCAGTGGGTAAACCAGATTCACTTCCAACTGCAATGATTCACATAACAGCTGTGGCAAGAAATGGGACAAAACTCACTTAATAAATGCCTCACTTTGTGACATAAATTTTGGGCTCAATTGTGGTTGTAAGTCAAGGACTACCTGCATTTATATAAAAACTACAAGCTTGTGTCAGTATCTCCTACTTCATCTGAACTTAGCCGCTGTGCAATTCCATCCATCGCTCAATCTGATTTTTACCTTACCTCTGAGTTGTGGAGTCTTGCCTCAGAGTTTTATTAATATGAACCGGAGAAAGCAGGTCATAAGGGCCAGTGTGCAAATACTGCAATAAAGTTCTAAACAAAGATGTAAGTTTGTCTGCATGACTTCCAGAAGCCGAGGTTCAAAGAGATGAGTAAGAGCATTATTAGGTCAAAGTCTGAGATCTAAGAATCCAAAAATGAGTCATTAGGTTTCAAAAAGGAGAGCTTTCTCGGGCAACAGGTTCAGAAGGCAAATGCACAGACTTCTGACAAATAGAGCATTTGTTTTCGAGGATGATTTGCTGTGCAGCAATGGCTCTTAAAAGGAGTCCATACTGAATATATACTGAGCCAGTTTGGTCAAGTGCAGGGGTGTCAAACTCGATTTCATTGAGGGCTGCATCAGGGTTGTGTTTGACCTTGGGAGCGTTGGGGTGGATATGGCCAGGGTGGGCATAGCCAGCTTGACATCCTTGTGTTGGGGATACCTGTGGTGGCTGGAGTGCTCTGCCAGTGAAAACAGGCTCCCGAGCTCCGTTTTGGCTGCAACAGCCTCCTGCAACCCTCTGCCAGGGAAAATGGAGCTCATGAGGGCCGCACACAGCCTTCCCCATCTCCATTTTCACTGGCAGAGGCACTGCGGATCAGTCCTTCACTGTTTCCAGGGCAGCCCCATGGGCCAGGTATAAGTATCCCCCAGGCCTTGAGTTTGACACCCCTGGTCTAGTGATTAAGGCACCAGGCTAGAAACCGGGAGACAGTGAGTTGTAGTCCCACTTTAGCCATGAAAGCAAACTGGGTGACCTTAGATTGGTCACCGTCTCTCAATTCAACCTATCTCACAGGGTTGTTGTTGTGGGGAAAATTGAGAAGGATATGATAGGCGTGTTGGGTAGGGTCCAGAGGTGAGCTTCAAAAGTTTAGCAATGGGTTCTCTGCCTGGTTGCTGGGTGGGCATGTGGCCCAGTTAGCCTCTTGCACCATGGTAGGGTGGGGGTGTTTTTTTCCCTCTCCAGACTTTGGAGGCTTTTTTCCAGTCTCTGGGAGGGCGAAAACGGCCTCCCCAAGCTCTGGAGGCTCTCTGGAGGCTGGAAATGGGCCCTTTCGGGCCTTCCGGAGCCTCCGGGAGGCCCATTTTTCACCCTCCCTGAGCCTCTGCGCAGGCCCTGTACTTACCTAGGATCCAAAATGGGCTGCGTGGGGACTCCTGGGAGGGGCGGCGTGGGGCGGGGTGGGGCCAGCCAGGAGTGTGATTTGATGGTTCACTGAAACAGCACCGAATCTTCACCATGGTTTTGCCCGAACCTGTGCAAACGCGTAGCAGCCCACCCCTGGTAGGTCACTGCCCTAAGTTATTTGTAAAAATAAGAAAGGCAAGAAATTAACAAACAAACTAAAAATAAACTAGAAAGTAGAATGCAGGCAATCAACGGCAGGAACTCCCTTGCCATGCGTGGAACCATGAAGAACTCCTCTGTTCTGCTCTGTGTTTGGCTCTGTGTCCTCCAGGGCTGAGAGGACTGAACATGACTTCATCTTCTGACCCCTATCTGTCCATAGCTGTCTATAGCTATTGTAAAAGTCCACTGGTCTTTTCAGCCTCAGGTACTACTAGACTCTTCCTAACACTGGTATTCATCCTTGAGCATCTTTCTTCATATCAAACTCTCTGTGTCTGAACTGACCTTCACAGCATTCTCTGTTTGTTAGCCATATATTTTCTTAAGTTTAATTGGAATTTTCCTCTATGTAACTTTGTTCCATAATTTTGAGTCCTGTATTCTGTTCTTTGGGGAACGGTTCTTGGTTTTCTTTTGCATGACATTATTTCCTACAGGGGAAAAAAAAAATCAAGAACAATACTACTATAGTCCTTCCAACCTTACTTCTCAAGATTCCTAGTTCCTTCTATCTGTGTTCATAGGACTTAACTGTTAATTCCTCTAATCAACCTTGTTTTACTTCTCTGAATGTGTTCCAGTTTCTCTGAGTCCTTCTTATAATGTTGCATCAATACTTAAAGTGGGACATACTGTTTGGAGAATAATTCTGAATGATTACTTCTCATGAATTGGAAATTTAACTTTGTTGATACACCCTGAATTGGATTTTTATGGTTTGCAGCCACATCATATTGCTGACTCATTTCACTTTACAGTCAACTATTACTTCAAGATTTCTCCCGATAAAAGTCTGTAGAGACTATCAGTCATCCAGGTCATGGTTGTCCCAAAGGTACTTTTTCTGGAGGTAACTGGTCTTTCTTGTTTTTCTTTTGAAGACATTTTGTTCTGATCCAAGGATCTTCTTCAGCTCTGACAGGATATTGGGGAATGGAAGTGCTCCAAGTGCTTCAATGACTCTCTAAAACAAGGCTATCAAACTCGCAGCCCGTGGGACGGATGAGTCATGGGCTGGCCACATCCAGTTTAGTGATGGGGGGAAAAAGTCCCAATATGTCACGTGATGCCACCATGAAGTCACGAGTTTGACACTGCTGCTCTAAAAGGATGCAGATTACCAGCTGTCTGCAAGGAATAGAAATCCTTCCATTCCCCAGTATCCTGTCAGAGCTGAAGAAGCTTCTTGGATGAGAAACAAAACGTCTTCAAAAGAAAAAAAAACAAGAATGTCCAGTTGCCTCCTGAAAAAAAGCACCTTCGGGATTTCTCCTGATAAACCATAGCAATGAACAGAAGGGAAAGTTAGATGGGCTTTTGGTCAAACCCAACATTATCCCCTTAGGTTTTACTCTCTGATTTGGGCATGTGAACTCTCTGCATGAAAGAGTGAACCCATATGTAGAACAGAGTAAGAAATTCTGAACCATATGCAAAGCAGCTCAAGAAATTGCAAGAGTGAATGTGTTAATTGAGCTCCTGCCAGAGGAAACAATTTTTTGGTGGCAACCACACCTCCTACCTAACATATGATATGCATATTAGTTACTGGTTTTAACTTCTAATGGAGAAGGGAAATGCTTGAAGGGCTCCATAGTTTAATTACTAGACTGAACAACAAAAGTTTTACTTGATGAACCAGGGGGAATTAAATTTAAAATGAGGAATCTTTTCTTGATCTTTGAAGCTTCTTAATGTAAGTGAGAATGAAATATGAATGTCTTCCCTTCTAATGAAGAACACTCATTTTAATTTATTAAATGATGTATACGTAAGTATTTGTTTATTTACGTTTTTTTTTGTTAGCTATAGAAAGTTTTCATTAGAAAGGGAAATTCTTTTAAGAGCAAATCAATGATTATAAGTTGACTGAAGGACAGCAAAAACATCTTTAAGCAGATAATTATGATAAATGAATCTAGTTTTTAATTTTTTTCAGGAAGTTATGTGGCAGAATGCTGAGTATAAGAGGTACAAATGTACAAGAGGTAACCATAAAAAGTGATTTATCAGCAGCCCATTTGGGAGTGTATGAACATGAGAAACATATTATATGTCTGTTGATTTAGAGAAAGCATATGATGAAATGAATCTACTTAAATTATCAAACATGCTACGTGAGTCTGGAGTTGATATTTGGTTACTGAATGTAATAAAAATGGTATATGATGAAAATAAAATATGAGCATGAATGTGATGCTTTATGCATGATTTAACACCAGGGAGTTCGATAAGGAGTTATAATGTTTTCTTGATTAAGTATTGATGGAAAAATATATTTAAAGAATACATATGCTATTGGCAGAAGTTGTGAATATCTCTGCAGTTTTGAAGGCACACATTGACTGAGAACCCAAATAATTTTCAGTCAACATTAATATAGTCTATGATGCAATAAGAGCATGATTCTGAAATTGAATGTATTAAAGGCCACCATATTTGACAGGAAAAATGCAGTGAATAATTGCAAATCATATTAAATATGGTGAAAAATTAAAACAAATAGATTAATTTTTGTATCTTGCAGATGAGAGTTAAGCTGAGGTGAGTCCAGTGTCTGGGAAATTTTGCCAAGGTCTGCAACTGGCAGCAAAGTTTATGAAAGATGAAGAAAGGATGGATAATTATTAAGAAGTGCACAATCTGCAGAAAATCAGTGAGGAATATTTAGCCTATTGTGAATAGTGAATGTTAAAAGTGACCAAAAAAACAGGTAAAACTGTGTAAAAGTGCCAATAGAAAAGAATACCTGAAGCTCAGGTTTGAAGTGTGGAGTCCTTGGTGCTCTCTGAGCTTGGTTGTTGCTTGCAGACATTTCGTTACCCAACTAGGTAACATCATCAGTAAAAGTGCATTTCCACTTAATTGTTACATGAAAGTGAGATTTGCCAATTTGGAAGCAACTTCAAAGCAAGTTAAAAGCAAAGGGAATGAGATGCTAAGAAGTCTGTGATAAAGTGAAAAGACACAAGGTCAAGGATGAATGATGAAGGAATGTGGATTTAATACAAAAATAAATTATCAGTATTAAAGAAGGAACTTGAGGTAGTCTGATCATATAAAGAAAATTTGGTCAATAAAAAGACTGATGATTGATTATGTGCCATAAAGTCAATGTCAACTCTTAACAATTTAGAAAAAGAGATATTTAGAGATAGATTTTTACAGAGTAACAAAACTTAAGGCCTCAGTTACCAGAAATAAAAAAAAAAAATCTTTAGAATCAGTATTTCTTCACATCTTTCTCATATCTCTATTGTATTTGCAGGAGTGAACAACACTCGATCAGAAACTATTAGTGACAGATGAAAAATTAATACAGAAAATATATAATTGTTTACTAAGCCATAAAATGGAAGATGAACAAGCAAAAGAAACAATGATAGTATGGGCAAAAAAAATTGGATATACTATAGAACTAGATAAATGGCAAAAAAACTTTGGGACAGAAATTATAAATTGACAATGGTAACTACTTATAAAGAAAATCTATATAAAATGTTTTATAGGTGGCATTTGCCTCCGGCGAGGATAGCAAAGATGTTTTAAAACATGTCTGCTAAATGTTGGAAATGTAATCAGATACTGGGCTGTTACTGCCATATGTGGTGGACATGTCCAAAGGCAAAAATGAATTGGGCGAAAATCCATACATGGTTAGAAAAAAGATAAAGCAACGTATAGATTTAAAGCCAGAAATATTCTTGTTAGGTATAATACCAGAAAAATGTAGTAAAGGGAATATATATCTAATATTATATATCTTAACAACAGCAAGAATTATATTTGCACAGCACTGGAAAAATGAGGAAACTCTTATAGATGAAAATATAATCAAAAAAATACTAGACTGTGTAGAAATGGATAGACTGTCATTAAAGATTAAAAATAAAGAAGGTACAGACTATTTTTAAGATGGGATTTATTCTATCAATGGTTAGATAATAGAGATAGAAATTAGAAGATGAAAGATTATTACTATGTATAAGTAAATGATGAAAGATTATTATTATGTATAAGTAAATAACTTTACTATTATTATGTATAAGTAAATTGACTCAGGCAATATATTGTTCATTAAATACTTATGCACTTTAAAAGAAAATGTATAAATAAAATAATAAAAGAAGAAATAAAAAAATTATCCAGGAATAAAAATAATCAAAATTTTAATAGCAAAAATACAAAATACAAAAGGATGAGATGGTTGTAGGGAGTCAGAGAAATGAGCTTGACAGAAATATGCAAGAATACCCAGACAAAGAGGGATAAAATATTATTTAAGTCCTGGGAAGCAAATTAATATTCCAAAATGACTCAGACAATCACCTTCCTGATTCACTAGGATATATGAAGAAGGAGAGATTTATTTAAAAAAAAAAAGAATTACAAGGTTCAGTTATTATAGCTTATTTCAATAAAGTATAGTTTTGGTATTCCTGCAGAATTGATTTTCTGGTTTGGTATGTCTAATGGGGCTGAAAATTCAACCTAAGAATGAGTGGGTTAAGGGAAGAAGAAGAAAATCATAGCTGTTTGGAATGGATAAAATCCTCAAAAATTTCCAAGATAATTTTTGAAGCTGTGAATTTAGCTGTATTGAACACCAGGATGCAAACAGATTGTCAGCGGTGTCTCCCTACCAAACTGATTCTCACACATGCTGAATAGGATAAAACTAGTTATGTCGTGCCTGTCTCCCAGTGGTCAATGTTACTGAAAGCATCACATGAGTTATGTACAGTGTATAAAAATAGAGAAATTTTCTCCTTCTGCGGGGGGAGCAGAAGTTGGGTTAAACCCAATGCACATGTCGCATAAAACATCTGTAACTTTTGATCTGAAAACTTAAGGGAAGGTGGACTGTACATGACGTTTTGACAAAAGTTGTATTTGAACTTGATGAAAGCAAGGGTGATTTTCAAGAATATTTAGAGATATAGTGAATGATGTTGATGTAAAGTAGAAGGACTAGGGGTGACATGATAGCAGTGTTCCAATATCTGAGGGGCTGCCACAGAGAAGAGGGAGTCAAGCTATTCTCCAAAGCACCTGAAGGCAGGACAAGAAGCAATGGATGGATACTAATCAAGGAGAGAAGCAATCTAGAATGAAAGATAATTTTTTTTGATAGTTAGAACAATTAATTAGTGGAACAGCTTGCCTCCAGAAGTTGTGGGTGCTCCAACACTGGAGGTTTTTGAGAAGACATTGGACAACCACTTGTCTGAAATGGTTTAGGGTTTCCTGCCTGAGCAGGGGGTTGGATTAGAAGATCTCTAAGGTCCCTTCCAACTCTATTATTCTGTTAACCTATCATACCCTTTCTTCTCTCATGCTTTTACTTTCATGGTACACTACTTACTCTTTATCTGTGTTTTGTATAATGCTGCTCACTAGAAAGGGAATACAGTGTGATAGGTGCCTCTGTATGTAACTGAGTAGGAATTTGAAAACAGAAGCACAATCTCTCTTACTCTTCGCCACATTTTAGATAGAATAGAAGGAGGAAAAGAAAAAAATATATCTCCAAAGCATGTTGCTATGGTGATCGTGATCCATTTTTGGTACTGATAATTTCCTAGAAGTTCAGGAAGGGAAGTGAATAGTACTAAGAAATTTTCATGAGGATTTTCAAACTATGGAAAGAACTGGTTCAGGCTGTCAGTAATATTACAAAATGCGAATAAAAGAGTGCATGAAATATAGGTACTTGGTTTGCTTTCCAGGTCTTATCCAATTTTTTTTTGCAAGGGGAACTAAACTTATATATGTATCTCTAGGAGCTTTTCAGAAATCTAATCATGGAAGACAAGTGATTCTTTTTACTGGCAGCTTCCTCATAATGAACTGGAGGTTATGGAAAAAAAAGTCATTCTGCTGAATATGTTCTTGCATGCAATAAAGAATCGAGATTGGATTGGATTCCTAAACATTTACTGGAATGTATCTCCATCCACTTGAACACAATTGCAATTTTCTTTTAAATATTCCAATTCAACATGGGAATATTATAGTTGGCGCTAGTTAACATTCTGAGTGCTCAGGCTGAACATATAAGACGCAATGAAAATGTATTTTGTTTGACAAAGGAGTAAGATTCTCCTGATCAAACAGGATTGTCAATTATTGTCTTCTTAAATTGGGTGAGACCGGGAAAGGATCAAAAAGAGAAATAAGGAATGGAGAGGGATGGACCCATTCTGAAATATGGTTGAAAGGAGGAAAGTTCACTTTCCAAGCTCCCTCTTTCCAGATACCTACAGTATTTGTACCGTAATTCTTTTAAATTGGATATATATCCATATAGGGACCTCTGGGGAATGGAGGATGAGTTAAGAAAAATATGAAAGAGGGGTTTCTTTGTGGTTCAGACTTCACTGTTGCATCAGATAAATATTCCTCTTAGTTTTCTTAACATGTCACTTACTTATTTTGGACATTGTCTTAGTTTCAGCCAGTGCTGCCAAGATTCCATGATCAAAACTTACAATGTCTATCATAGATAGGTTAAGAAAAAAAAAGGATGCATTTGCACTACTTTCATTCCATGTAATTCGTACCTCTGCCATATACAGGTAGTCCTCAACTTAGGACCACAACTGAGCCCCAAATTTTCTGTTGCTAGTGAAACATTTGTTGAGTGAATTTTGCCCCATTTTTTGTCTTGTCAAGTGAATCACTGCAATTGTTAGGTTAGTAACACGGCTGTTAAGTAAATCTAGCTTCCCCATTGACTTTGCTTGGCAGAAGGTCACAAAAGTTGACCTTCTCACATGACCCTGAGGCATTGTGTCTATCATAAATACGAGTCACTTGCCAAATGTCTGAATTTTGATCATGTGACCATCGGTATGCTGCAATGGTCCTAAGTGTGAAAAACAGTCCTACGTCACGTTTTTTTTCAGTGCCATCATAACTTTGAATGGTCACTAAATGAACTTTTGTAAGTAGAGGTCTACTTGTAGTTTCCCAGCATTGGGGCATACACTGCTTCTGTTCTGATTTGTTCTCAGAGGGATTGCCATAGCTAGTATGCTATTATGGAGTAGTGATCACTTTTTAATCTTGTATCTATCTTCATCCACCATAAGGCCTTTAGGAGATTACATGATGCGGTCTAAGGAATCAACTGTTAATCTTTTTCCCTTATGTAAGGATGTTTTGCTGGATGATCCTCACCTAGGGAGCCAATGAGTATGCACAGATCTAAATGTGTGGCTTCCATTCCTGTTCGTGTCGGAAGCACCATGTAAGATGCCTCTGGGTTGAAAGGATTAGCTGGTGACATCACCATTGCCCAGAGGACGCATGTGGGGACTCCTTTCATGTTGCTGCAAGGAGCTGGAGCAAGTGCCAGGAACTCACTCTGACACGTAGCAGCTCTTGGGTTTCAAATGTGGGTTTGCTAACCTCCAACTTAACCCAGTGACCCACCGTGCTCCATTGTCTCCCCAGGACGTAATCCTGTAAGAGGTACAGACTTGTGAAGCTAGTACATTCCATAGTTCCTCTACATCTGATTGCAGAATAGCAGCTCTTAAGACTGGACTGTTAATTTGCTTTTGCTACATCTACATTTGGAACTCTGAAAAAAAATCTTGATGATTAAAATATAAAGCAATGTATAGGCTGCCTTTGCACAAGACGTGGCAGGAAAAAAAATGTGCTGAGATGCATTCCTTCCTTTAAGGATTCATTAGAATAAAAATACTGCAAGATTTTTATTTATTTTTTAGTAAGAGTTAATTTCCATTTTGATTGTAATACCTGGTTCTCTCTTGTTTCCTAGAGAAATAATTCTCACATGGTACATTGTTTACAGGATGTAACCCTATTTGTGTTCATATGCTCCTAATTACTTTTATTTATTTATTTTTACATTTATATACCGCCCCATTCCGAAGACTCGGGGCGGTTTACAGCTTATAAGCAATA
>JANHFL010001382.1:94038-105081 GCA_032468155.1 Oxyrhabdium leporinum
AGATAGATAGATAGATAGATAGATAGATAGATAGATAGATAGATAGATAGATAGATAGATAGATAGATAAACTTTTGAAAGGAGATACTTTTTCTCTAAAGATACATGGATTCTTAGGTGTTCAAGTTGTGTTTTGTTAATGTTGCAAATGGCTCAACTGATGGCCTCAGAAAGATGATCTGTCCTTTTGTCCTGCTAGACTTTGTCCCAAATTGTCTCAAAAGTAATAAAGTTATAGGACTTAGTTAGGTACTTCTGAGTCACAGGACGGTATGAACAAATTTGGTCTGTTTTCTATCTTCAATGATTGCCAATGATTTTCCAAGGACATTCCAGTGATCACTTTAATCATTCACCCGCCTTATCCATTGTCTTTCTTTTCTTCTACTTTTTTCAAGAGTAACCATTTTTTAAAGTCCATCTTCTGCTTGAAGCATACAGCCAACTTATATAAATTTCTCTTCACTGATGGTTACCTCAAGTCAACCCTTATTTAGTCTAGGACTTGTTGGTTCTTCTTTCTGTTCATAGTAGTCTTAATAACTATAGTTTGAAGGCAACTATCTTCTTTCTGTTGCTCTTACACAGTGTTCAGCTTTCAAAGCCATGTCACTGGATAGATCACTGCTTTAATTATTCCAATCTTTGCCATCACTGAAATGTCTTTACCCACCATGAACGTGTTCAAATTGATAATTGTCTTCCTAGTCAGGATTAATTTGTTCATTATGTACATTTGCAGGATTTTTTTTGCCATGTATATGTATATGTTCGAACTACACACTGATGTTTCTCTGTGTCATGTGTGTGTGTGTGTGTGTGTATGAATAATGGTTATATTTTAAGAACTGAATGCAACAAAATTTCATTTTAATGTATGCTGATTAGTGTACATTTAAAGTGACAATTCTATTCTATTCTATTCTATTCTATTCTATTCTATTCTATTCTATTCTATTCTATTCTATTCTATTCTAGTTCAGATTTTATCCTATCCTATCCTATCCCCTTCTTGTTTTTCCCCTTCCTGTTTTTCCAGCATACTGTTCATTTTATCTCTTCCCTTGGAAAAACAAAACTGACAACTGTTAGTTCATCAAACATGCAGATGGATAATACTTTTGTTCATCTTAATATTTATCTTTAACCTGGGTTTTCATTTCACATGTTCGCTTTTGTAATGAGATCTTTTTAGAGTCATTTATTCCCAGCCACACAAAGGGTGCCATCCACATAACTTAATTGTTTTCAATGTCCAGTTCTGAATACAGGTAGTCCTCAACTTACAACCATTCATTTAGTGACTGTTCAAAGTTACAACAGTTCTGAAAAGTGACTTATGACCATTTTTCACACCTACAACCATTGCAGCATCCCCGGGGCCATGTGATCAAAATCCAGATGCTTGGCAACTGATTCATATTTATGTCATGTGTTCACCTTTTGTAAGTTTCAGACAAACAAAGTCAATGGGGAAGTTGGATTTACATAACAACTGTGTTACTAACTTAACAACTGCAGTGATTCAGTTAACTATTTTGGCAAGAAAAGTCACAAAATGAGGCAAAGTTCACTTAACAACTGTCTCGCCGAGCCATAGAAATTTTGGACTCAGTTGTGGTCATAAATCAAAGACTATCTGTAGAACAATCTTCCAATCCTACCATTCTTACAAAATATATTCATTGTAAAAGCTAAAGAAGCATAGGAACATTGCATATTTTAGTTGAACATTAGGAACATTAGGAAAAAAAATCCTAATCTACCAGTTGACCACATCATAGTGGTATCCTTTTAAACAGAGGTGTTGAGTTGGTGTTGTAAGTTTATAAACTTACCACGAACTGATGAAGAGTTCTGTACCATGGAAATGCAAATGATCCATTGGATATTGGGCATCTCCCTTCTTGACCACATCACAAATGATACCATTCAACAACATTTTGGGGTGGCACCAATTATAGAGAAGATGAGAGAAGGACGACTCTGTTGGTATGGACATGTCCAGAGAGCAGCATCTTCCACCATGGCCAAGACTGCCTACCAACTCGAAGTCAATTGCTGGTGACTTCGCAGGTGTCCGTAACAGAGATGGCAAGACACCGTCGACAAAGATATGCAAGCTGTGGGCCTGCAACTTTGGAGATGCAGCTGACCATGCAAAGTGGCATTCAATGATCCGAAAAGCAGATCCTGCACCTGTGGAAATACTCTAGGAAGAAGAAGAAGAGTTCTGTATCATGGATCTCATGTAGTTTGCCCAACCGTGGCTCTACTAACTTATAAAAAGGACAAAAATTAGAGAAGTGTATGAGTTAGTCTACATTGGGATTGCTTTCCCCAAGCTTGCATTTTCAAGTTTCTGGGATGTGACTTGTGTCAAAGAATCAGGAGGAATTCTGGTCTCTATCAAAAATGTTCCTCTCCACATTTGAAAGTGACAGGAAGATGACAAATCAAAGGCATAGTCCCATTCTTCTGAATTCCCATCCTTGTGAAATGAGAGAAGCATCTGTCTACGGAGATTCTCAGTCGTCAGGTCATAGTTGTTCCAAAGGTGCTTTTTCAAAAGTCAACTGGACTTTCTTGGTTTTTTTCCTTGAAAACATTTCACTTTTCATTGAAGTAGCTTCTTTAGAACCGAAGAAGCTTCTTGGATGAGAAGCAAAATGTCTTCAGGGAAAATCAAAGAAAGTCCAGTTGCCTCTTGACAAAAAGCACCTTTGGGACAGCACGTATTTTTCTTGCATATAAATTTTTTTTCCAATAACGATGCCTGGGGGAAAAAAAGAAAAGGAATGCAAAGATACTGATATTATTTCAGCTGGGGGAAAAATAACTTCCTTTTTTGTTTGTTTGTTCATTTCTCCTTCGCTTTCTTTTTTTTAAAGAATTTTTGATGATCTGCAAACAGAGACCTTAGATTGCATCAGTAGCCAGCATGAACCAAAGCGAAGAAACTTATCTTTAAAGGATATTCTTATTTTAGTATAACAGTTGGCTTTATTTCTGAACTTAAACCCACCCACTGCTGTTTGTGTTCAAAGACAATACGAGTCTGCTTGATAAGCGCCTCAAACTCAACCCACAAAGAGAAAAATCAGTGAACGGGAAATAAGAAGTTGTTTCAATTGACAAGTTATCTGACACAAAATAGTGGATTACGAAAGAGAGAGGGCAATGCCGACAAATGTCTAAAAAAGATATCTTCTAATGGAGTAAGAGGAAACATCCTTTTACAGTATCCCTGGAGAATCAGACAAAGAAATGGATTTACATACGGATCAGCACTTACTGCTTTTGAGAGCTCGTGGTCTGCATTGTTGATTCAGGTATTTATTCCTTTTGAGAACCGAGCATGGAGAAAATGTTCTCGCTGGCTGTTTTATTGGTTGACTGAGTTTCTAATATTATGGGAAAGAGCCAGAAAGAAACAGCTCTTTTCCTGGTTTTTTTTCCCCCCTCCTAGCTGTGCATAACAACTTCAGACTCATTTTTAACATACTCCTGCTTATATTTGCCTTCTGCTGAAGCTACACTCCCAGGCAATAAAAGCATTTCTTCATCAGAAGCAAAGCTGTGCTTCTTGATAATTTCTGTTCCCTTTCCTGCTTTAGCTTCAGCATTGTACAGGTAGTCCTCGACTTATGACTTACGATGGAGTCCAAAATGTCCGTTGCTGAGCGAGATAGGCGTTAAGCGAGTTTTGCTCTATTTTATGACCTTGCTTGACACAGTTGTTTACTGAATCTGTAGGAGAGGATCAGGATCAGCCCAAGGGAAGGGTCAAATGCATTATAAGTCATGAGTCCTGCGTGCCCATAAGAGATCTCAGTCCAGCCCACCTTGAATGCCTTTCTTATCTCCCACTATTTTCCCTTGACTATTAGTAGCTCAAATTCCAGTGGCCTAGAGGTGGAGCTCTCACCTCACAATCAGGAGGCTATGAGTTCAATCCTAGGTAGAGGCAGATATTTCTCTCTCTGGGCACATTGAGAATATATCTGCTGAAAAAAACTCTGCATTGGCAAAAGGAAGGGCATCTGGCCAGTCAACACTCCATTCCATTCAGTTGCCCAGATTCCACCCCGAAAGGGATTATGGAGTCATTGAAAGAGGATGATTAGTAGTTCAGATTCTTGTAGAGAGCTTAAGCTTGCAATAAATCTTTATAATCATTTGAACTGCCTGAATCTCCTGATTTCCCAGGCACTTGACAGAATCACCGCAGTGGTTTAGTTATTAACACGGCTGTAAAATGAATCTGGCTTCCTCATTGACAGAAGGTCGCAAAAGGTGACCACATGATCCCAGGACACTGCAACAATCAAAAACATGAGTCAGTTGCCACGCATCCGAATTTTGATCATGTGACAATGGGGATGATGCAAAGACTGTAAGTGTGAAAAATCATCATAAGTCACTTTTTTTTTCTGTACCATTGTAATTTTGAACAGTCACTAAATGAATGGTTGTAATAGAGGACTACCTGTACTATTCATTTGAAGAGTAGAGAATTACAGCACTCAGCCCAAATCCTTCAGTTCGAGATCTGCTGCGTTCGGTGACTGGAGCAGTTATCGATAGAAGGAATTGAGCAAGAAGTGAAGGAAGCAAAGGCTTTGGGCAATTAAACAGACCAGAAATGAAGCCAAGGTAAGCTCCAAAGCTAATGCTTACTATCATTTGGGACATTCCCTGGGCCTACAGCTCTTTTTGATGGATGAGCTCAGCTACCTTCTATTGCCCCTTTGGTCCAGTTTTATTTGATGATGCGTGATAGGACTTTTAAACCTGAGATGGCTACACGATCTCTTCAGTACTGTAAAAACCCAACAGACCATGGCTTTTTAAAGCTTAATAGTAGTGCTAGATAACAACAGGCAGATGTTTCTTCTTTGATGTTTTTGGGCTTGACAATGGAAAGGATCTTGAAATTGTAGTGCATAATAAGTTCATTCAATCTGAAGGACAGATCTGTTGAAAAGCCAACTACAATTTGAACTACTTCGATAAAAAACATGCTTTCCAAATAATAGAAAGTGATATTCTACATTATTCTGCTTCGTTCGAGCATCACCTTAATTACATTCTCCAGGAGAATTCAAATTAGGTAACCAAAATGATGAGGACACTCAAAACCTAATCCTGCATCTTGTGTAAATCAATGTGTGTTTGTGGGGGAGGGAAATGGGTAAATATCAGAGTTGTTGAAAGCAACTTTCCAAGCACTCAATTTAGTTAGGCTTCTTGATTCAAACTTGACTGAAGTTAACCTACAACAACTAGATAAGAACCTTTATTGCTTACTAGGATTAAATCACTACAACAATGGATTCTCCTGTGCCAAAACACAGCTCATCTTATACCCACTGTAGTTCAATTCCATGACTTTATTTTTTCCTACTGTCTCCTTGAGTTTGTGGACTTTATTTTTTTCCTACCTTTGCCTTTTGTGTTTGCAGGCTTGAATTTGAACAACTGTTGGTCATTAATCTGGTAGCTCAGTCCTTAAGCTTGTAATTAAATCTTTCGTTCATTAAGGATTGAAGAAAAACTTGCCTGATGTTTCCAAACTTGCCAACCCAAAGGTTTCTAATGGCTGAAAAAGTAATTAACAAGCTCTTTCCAAAAGTGATTAGAAAAGGAGGTAGATGAACTTTCAAAGGTGCTGATCATGCTTTGAGAAGGATGGTTATTCCTTCATCCCCTAGTGCCCAAAATCCATCAGAAACTGCTGTCTTGCAATCTCCTCAAGAGGAGTGATTGTCTGGAGAACTTGTGAATGATCTCTAATCCTCTCCTTTGTCTGGAGAGGTTCAAGGAGTTGGTTTGTTTGCCTGGCTCTTTGCTGTTTGCCATAGTCATCTCCTGTCTGCCATTTTTCCTCCAGAAGTGAAAGTAATCTTAAAATAAAGATGTAAGAATGGTTTGGGAAACAAGCCAAACTTTCATGAGAAGTTACTTTATACAACACTAGAATGAACTAAAAAAAAAAAAAGGTGAGAGAAAACACCAGCTCTTTTGAATTAAGATAAAACAAATGAGGGATTAAAGAAGTTTTCAGAGAAGGTAAATATTTCTCAACAAATTAAGTTTTTACAGCAGCAATTATCTATGTTAACACTAAGAGAAATGGAAATAAAAATGAATTATGCAAAACATTTTGGGGGGGTTGCAAATAAACTAGGGAAGCGACTGGCATACAAATTGCAAAAAGAAAAAGATATTGAAATTACATGCGGAGATAGTGTAATAACTTTCACAAGCTATACAAAATATGACAACTTGTATTTTGAAGAGGGGGAAGATACCAGAGAGCTGAAAAGAGGATAATGTAGCATTAATGCCTAAGAAGGGACAAGGTTTGACTTTAACAAGAAACCACATATTGCATATTATTACTGAATGATTATTAAGTTGTTTACAGTGATTTTGGCTGAGAGACTGAAAATAAATTTTCAAGACTTTATTCATAAGGATCAATGTGGGTTTTATTTTATTTTTTTAACCTAAAAGACAGTCACAGGAAAATATAAGAAATGTGTTTAATATTTGGGGTTCTGAAAAATTCTTACTCTCAAATTCTCTCCAATGGTATGTTGAGCAGAGAAGACTAAGGTGGAAAATAATGGCACTTCTTCCCCACAATCCATTCTCTTCTACTGTCTTCTTGGTAGTAGTTCTTCCTCCTGGCCATTCCCTCTAGATTCCGTTAGCTTTTAGTTTTATTTTAGAACTCTTAAAGATTGTTTTAATGATAAATGGACCAAACCCATTAATCTTTACAGTAGCAATAGCAATAGCACATAGACTTATATATCGCTTCACAGTGCTCTACAGCCCTCTCTAAGTGGTTTACAGTCAGCATATTGCCCCCAACAATCTGAGTCTTCATTTTACCGACCTCAGAAGGACGGAAGGCTGAGTCAACCTTGAGCCTGGTGGGAATTGAATTGCCAAATTGCAGGCAGCCGGCAGTCAGTTAGACTGCACTCTAACCACTGCGACTGAGGCTAAATATTAGTAAATATTAAAAGTAAATATTAAAAGACATCCAACTTTCCTTTGAGGATGAATAGGCAACTGTAGAAATAGGATTCAGGGGAAAATATGAAACAGCGCTAAAATCAATTTAGCCTGGGATTGATTCTTAATCTCTTTTCAGTGTTTAATCAGGGGTCCTTATGTTCTCTGACCTTGATTGTTTTCTTGAAGACATTTCATTACCCAAACTAGTAACATTATCAGTGCTGGTAGCACTGATCACTAGCACTGATGATGTTACCTAGTTTGGGTAATGAAATATCTGCAAGAAAAAAAATCAAGATCAGAGAGCACCAAGGACCCCTCACACATAAACTGTGGTTCTCCTTTTGCTCAAGGCTGATCAGTAACTTGCTAATGTTTGCTGGGAGCCCACCACACACTTTCTGTGTTTGCATGCTTACTAAATGTATGTTGTATTTTGAAAGTGATTTAGTTGCTTTAGGTGAGCCAGATTTTGGCCACAATTTCTGGCAGTATTAGAATATAAAAGCATAAGCTTTCTGGATGGAAACTCTTGCCCATCTAGTCCAATAGTCTGCTCTCACTGTGGCCAACCAATGTCATCTTTCAGAAGATGGCCTTCAAATGAAGTCCTACTGCATTATGGCCAATGGCCATTGATCCCTGTTGACCCCATTAATCAATCTTGCCTCTCAACCAACTTGGTTCCAGAAAAACAGCAGGAAGGAGAAACCAAGATGCATTTGATTTTCCAAATCACCAGGGAAAGATTTCTCATGGAACATAAAACAATAGTTGGAAAGGACCTTGGAGGTCTTTTGTTTCAACCTCCTTCCTATTCAAGCAGGAGACCCTATACCATTTCAGATAAATGGTTTCAGTCTTTTTTTTGAAAGTCTCCAGTGATGGGATACCAACAACTTCTGAAGGCAAGCTGTTCCTTTGGTTGATTGATCTCACCATTAGAAAATTTCTCCTTAATTCTAGATTGCTTCTCTTCTTGTTTAGCTTTCACCCATTGTTTCTTGTCTTGCCTTTTGGTGCTTTAGAAAATAGTTTGATCCCCTCATCTTTGTAGGAGCCCCTTAAATATTGGAACACTGCTTTCATGTCTTCCCTAGTCCTTAGATTAGACCAGACATACCAAATTCCTGTAACTGTTCTTTGTATGTTTTGGCCTCCAGCCCCTAATCATTCTTGTTCTTCTCTGCACTCTTTCCAGTGTCTCAACATCTTTTTTATATTGTGCTGACCAGAACTGGATGCTGTATTCCAAGCGTGGTCTTACTAAGGCTTTGTAAAACGGTACTAGTACTTCATGTGATCTTGATTCTATCCCTCTATTAATGCAGCCTAGGATTGTGTTGACTTTTTTGGCAGCTGCTGCACACTGTTGGCTCATATTTAAGTGATTGTCCACTAGGACTCCAAGATCCCTCCCACAGTTATTGGATTTAAGCCACATTTCACCTAGTCTGTACCCATATAGTTGTTTTTTCTCCACCATTATCTATCTCTGGGGAACCATTCATTAACCAACTGGCAGCACAGCCTTGCTTCTTTTCATCTAGCTATGTCTGAACTAAAAACTGATTTTAAAAAGAATGACAGGGAAGCACTCCCCCTTTTAGTCATATTTTTATGAACTTCAGGAATTGTATGAAATACTCATCTATTCATGGGGCTGCCTTACCTTCTTAAATGCATTAGAGCAAAGGATTGGAAGTCTTGATTTTATTTTTAATTGCTGCTATTTCTAGTTGGGGGTAAAAAGCGAAGAATCAGTAGCAATCTGTCTAATTAAGATACATCATGATGTAATATCACCTGCATTTCTTCAGTTGAATTATTGCCTTTTCTTCTCTTTCAGAGAAATTCTCTTTGTTAACTGAATTCATCTTTTTCCCAACTCCAGTGCTAAAATGTGGCAAAGAAAAAAAAATATGGAAGGAATTTGTTCAACATGTTGGGTTTACACCTTACTGAGTGTGCACATGTATTTTCTATGCATTTTTCCCCCTCAGACTGTGTCCACTGGCAGGCCATTTCAGCAAGTTTTTTTTTTCTTTAGTTTGCACATATTTTGCTATAATTGAAAACTTATTTTCCATATTTAAGTTGCAAATTGCCCCAAAAATTCTGATTCTTGGGCTTATCAATGGGCACAAGTGTTTTCTTTTGTTCTTGCATATTTGAGGAACTTGAAATCAATGTATTCACATGAAACTGAATTCTACTGTATAGTGAAATATTAATGCAATATCAGGGGTTTTCAATTCAATTGTATAGAATGAGAAGGGTGTGTGTTTGTGTTTTATTTTTATAGTCATAATGTACACTGAAGACGGCATTTAATTTAGTTGTATGAGGTGCAGTGACAATAAAAGTAAACTAAACCAAATAAAATATATTTTTCATTCTATTGCTACAGCTTCTTTTTCTTTCCAGTTCAGTTTTCACAGTAAACTGTTGGAACTTATATGGAATTTTTATTTCAATCCGTCTTTCAAGAAACATTTTCCCAACTTTCCCAGAATTGTGTGAACTGTCTGGGGGAGAAAATGTACGTATATTTCTCAGTGAAGCATGACTTCAGATAGTGTTGGAGAAGGAATGGCAGAATCTGGGCGTGGAGTGAAAAGAGGTTTCAGCCTAGAATCCCTATGTAGCCACAAGTGAACTAAGGGCAATTCCAGGGGTGGAATTCAAAAATTTCAGCAACGGGTTCGCTGCTCAGTTGCTGGGTGGGTGTAGCCATGGTTGGCATGGCCTAGTCGGCCTCCTGCACCATGGTGGGGGGGCATTTTCACTCTCCCTGGCTTCCAGAGGCTTTCCTTGATCCTCCAGAAGAGCAAAAACAGCCTCCTCGTGTTCTGGAGGCTCTCTGGAGGCTGGAAACCGGCCTGTTTCTGACCTTCCTGAACTGCCAGGAGGCCTGTTTTTTTGCCTTCCCTGGCCTCTGGGGGCTTTCCTCAAGCCTTGGGGGGGAGTCTATAATGGCCTCCCCGGGTTCCATAGGCTCTCTGGAAGCATGAAATGGGCCTGTTTCCAGCCTTCCAGAACCCGAGGAGGCCCATTTTTCACCCTCCCCGAGCCTCTCTGTGCACCCTGCACTTACCTGCATACAAAACAGGCCACGTGGAGACTCCTGGGTGGGGTGGGAGGGGCAAGGTAGGAGGGATGGGATTTGGCAGTTCACTGAACTGCACAAAATCTTCGCTAAGGATCCGCCTGAACCCCTGCAAACCCCCAGCAGCCCACCCCTGGGCAACTCCCTTTGAGTGTCATTCACCTTTATCTAACTCTTAGCAGGTCCCAAATGTTAGTTAAGAAGATCCATATGCATACATTTAGCAATAAATCAGTTTTATGTGTTGACCCGGTCTTTTTCCCCTGACAGATAGGTAACAAACTGTTCCAATGTGTTTTCTCAGATTGTCTACAAATTTCCAAGATCATCAAATCTCACAAGAATTTAGTATTCTTGGGCAAAATGCCATGAATGTTCACTGCTTTATTATATTATCGCAAAAGGGTGGGGGAGTTTATCTAAATTTTCAAGAACAGATGACCTCCTAAGACTTTAATGATTTTACTAGCAATACATTATTATTTAAAATGTAACTTAATCTAAGAAAAGAACATATATTGTCTACTGGAGACATCCTGGCGTCAGTTCTACAGTCCTTGGGCTGGGCTTGTGTCTTTAGACGTTGCTGGTTGGGAAACTGTTTGTGTGTCTCCTTTTTCCCCAATGCACAATTAGTACTTGTCTGGATCAAGAGACATTTTACAATAACTCTGCTTTATGCTGCTGGCTGTGATACCTTTACATGATTTGAAAGGAAGTGAATGCTTTTAGACCTGCTTTGAAAGAAGTGAGATGAGAAGATTAACCACTACATTCCAATGCTAATATATCAGGTTCTTTAAAAGCACCATCATAATGAATACCTGTGTATTATTATTATTATTATTATTATTATTATTATTATTATTATTATTATTATTATTATTATTATTATTATTATT
>JANHFL010001383.1:0-10755 GCA_032468155.1 Oxyrhabdium leporinum
CCCGCCCGAGAGAGAGAGAAAAGGGAGATTATAAAGTGCCTCCGAGCCTGTGCTTAGCGTTCACGTGCAACTGTTGTTAATACAGAAATAGAAAGGAGAGCCATTAAAAAAAGAAAAGAAACCAGCCAACCAACAAGCATATATACTGCTAACGTGCGCAACAAACCAACGCAGCGTTGGCATTCACGGTACAGAGCCAAAAAACCATTTTTGGAGTCTCGTCTTCACGTTATTTACCCTGAAATGCACCCTTCGATGTTTAGCATGCCAACTATGTTAATGTGCGAATAAGCCACACCTACATCAAGAGGACCACTCAAGAATTTGTACTTGCCCTTGCAATCGCTTAACCTGTTTGGAACAACTTTAAAAAAGAAGTGTTACTTTGCCCAGCTGTACCGAAAAGTTACTTTTCAGGAATGACATTGTAATTGTTGGGATCACGTCAACGTGTAATTAATGCACCTAAACCGGTCCATATGCTATATATATCGGATGTAAAGCAAAAATACAGTAACCAAGTATGTGATCATTCTGCATGTATTATAGAATTAGAAATATATTCAATTCTAGTCTTACAGTATTAAGTATTTAATAGACCTGTGCTTTACTGTAGGCTTGAATTTTATTTGTCCATCAGTGGTGGTATCACAAGGAAAGAGGCAAAAGGAAATGAAAGGGACACATTTTATAACTTGTGAAATCGTCCTTAGAAGATGCACTCACAGATGTTGAAAGATGCTTGTTATTATTTCTGTATCTTTACTTCTGTCCATAAACTTAACAATTTGTTTAGAGCTTCAAATAACCTAAGTGCACCTCCCGATTAAAAAGATCAGTCTGTTCAAAAATACAGAATCCCAGTGCTGTATATATAAAACAAGAAAAGGAGGCAGAAAAATTTATTACTTTGCTTGTTTGCTTTTCGCACAAAGGTGGATTTAGAAGAGGGTTTATGACATCTCTGCATCTGAAAAGTTTTAGGTTTCGAAGTGGTTTATGACAAAATCCAGGTTCCAGGTTTTTCCATTCTGTAACAGGATGGCACAGAAGAACCATGGGTGAACTTAGGGCTAGCTAGCTGCTAAGTTGTGAGAATTTTCTCTTATGATTTCATTTCATTTAAAAAAAAATTGACCAGCCTTCAGTATTGTATAAATTGGAAGGTGGTCATAGTAGCGTTTTAGATTGCTGAGCTAGTCAGTAGCTAGACTAGAATTTACAATTGGTAGATTATACTATGCAAATTTCAAATTCTAAAATTATTTGTTGTGCATAGTCTGTCTAAAAGCTGTTGCTCAATTGTTAATATACATGAACCAGTTCTGTTTTTCATCAGATTTATTTATTACTCAGTTTTTGTGCCTTGGAAGATGTGTTTAACTTGAAGATCATTAGCAAGCTTATGGTTATCCATTTTTAATAGATGCATTCTGAAATCACATGGGCAGTTTTCTGCTGTCTAATTGGATCTCTTCCTCATAAATTATATGCAAGCATACTATTTTTATAAATTTAGCTTAACAGGTGTATATACATGATTTGCAAAATAGCTGAAGTTTAAAGTCTTCATTTAAAAAATGTTTAGATAAGTAAATGAAAAATTAGGCTAGCTATTAAAGTAGACTTCACTGAGTTCAGTCCCTATAATACATTTTTGGCAGTTTACTTAACAGACATAATGTATGTGACATACTGGTCCATTTGAAATTATATAACCATGCTATTGAGATGTCTTAAACATCGTATCACCTTCTTTGATGATGTTGCTGATGCAGGCAATCCATACTATAACAACCTTTTTTTTCTAAATAGAATGTCTTATACCTTATGTCTTAGGTATTTCTTTACAGATTTGAACCTTTTCAATTGTGCCTTTGGGAGCAAAAGAAAACAATGTGCCAAGTATTATTTTTCTTTTTTGTACTCATTTTTAAGCCCAGTTGTTTCCTAAAACAGCTTACAAGGCATATGGTAGCTTTCAGTGATGGACAGGACAGAGAACAAATCTCTCAACAGAGGTTATTCTAGAATCTTGAGAAATAGCAGCCACTAACATTATAGTGAGTCAATCCAATGGCAGCTGCCTTTTCATTAGAAAAAATATATATTAAATATATTAATAAATATATTTCAGCTTTTTGCTGAAAGCCTTTCTGAAATTAATACAGTGCAATAAATGTATACATTTATTATTAATATTATTATTTATAAATGTTTAAGTTACTTTAATAAGTTCAAAAATATTTGTTTAAATTATATAGGTTATATAGTTTAATTATCTGGCATATGTTAATGTTTCTACTTTTATTCCAGAATGTGTACAATATAAATATAACATTTCTATAATATTAAAAAATCAAACTTCTGATATTGTTGAATTTATCCTTTGAAAATTTAGTGACAGAATGGCGTAGTCTTTTCTTAGCTTTCTTACGTCAGGTGCAGTATAATGGATAATATTACACTCTCAAATGTGATTATTTTAATTTGCCTGGCTAGAAATGAAGATGGGTTATTATTCTGGGAATACAATAAATATTATATGTAATAGAAATATGAAACATTTTGTATACAGTAGCAGAAAAATTACAAAATATAACATAGTTTTCTTTGTGGCTGCATGTTTCCCTAGCAATTGCACAAACACTAACAGACTTCATTGTTCAATCAATAGAAAAATTCATGTAAAATCAAAGTATTTTATTTGATATTAGCACAAGGATGAAAATGGGGTTTTACTTTGTATTAATGGATTGGATACAATCCTCTTGTCTCACAGTATATTTAAAGACATGAATTGAACATGTAAGAGATGAATAAAATTATCAGGCAGTTAGGAAAAAATATATTATGTTGTACTCACTTTGGGGGTTTCTCTCTTTCATAGACTTTTTGTCAGCCTTGGGACCCATATTTGTAGAAGGCCTCTGTGGCTGCCACATTTTAGTGCCTGGGAAATTGAGATTTTAGCTTTTACTACTATTAAACTGTATGAATTAAACACACTATCAAAGAAAGCTTGAGATATTCACATGTAGCATGGGAATATAGACACAACAACATTCTTCCCCAGAGAGTCAAAGACATGTCAACTTGCACCTGGAAGAGGAGTGCCAGAAGGAAGGACTTCATTTGGTATGGAGTTGGATTGGGCCGTATGATCATTGATGGCGGCAGAAGGGTGGATCTTTGAATTTCTGTTGGGGAGGGAAAACATGAAACATTCAGATTCAGGTTTTTCCCGGACGTGCCAATATGACTTTTTCAATAAATTTTTACTTGGATGAACTTTGTTTCCGAGTGCTGAATGGACAAGGGTTTTTTTATTGGAATGCTGACAGTAACCTGAATCTCTAATAAAACTTCTAGCAGCTCCCTGATACTCGGGGGCTGTCCGGGGTCCTGAGCCCTGATTGCCGACCCGATCACCGGGTGGCATGAAGACTCAGGGAAGATGGAGGAGAAACTGTTACTCAACGAAGGAGCCGTAGGAGTTACCGCGGGACCTCTCAAGGAAATTCTTCTTCCTTTCTCGGAAGAATTGAACCAAGAAATGGAAGCAGCCGAAGCGGAATGGCTGCAACGCGCTCAATCCAAGAAGTCAGAATACAGAACCGAAGATCAAAGAAGCCCGGGAATGGAGATGCTGATAGAGGGGAGGATGCAGGAATGCAGAGTCCAAGGTCCAGAATGGAGCGAAGCGAAACCCTTAGGGTCTGACAGCCCCGGGG
Organism: Oxyrhabdium leporinum; assembly: GCA_032468155.1. NCBI lineage: Eukaryota > Metazoa > Chordata > Lepidosauria > Squamata > Cyclocoridae > Oxyrhabdium > Oxyrhabdium leporinum. The sequence goes on from JANHFL010001383.1 coordinate 3,735, forward strand.
ATTGGAACCTGTTGCCTCCCTCCCAAAGCCAGTCGTTGATGGGTCTTCCGGAAAGATTTGAGCACCTTGAGGTGGGGAGCCATGCCCCGCGGAATTCTTCTGCCCAGTGGAAATGGATCCTGAATCAACTGATGTTCTCTTTTCCTGGCTCGGCAATCGCAGGTGGGGGATACCCCAGCGATGGGCCCTTACTATATGGCCAGAGAAGGTGGGATACCTAGTTCGGTGCATACCCAGGTGGCAGGAGACTGATGCAGGCAGCTGCCTGCGGCCGAAGTGTTCCCGAGGCTGGTCACTCCCCCTCAGCAGCCGGTGTTTACGCTGCCTCTGGTGGAAGCCATCCTGTCCGGATGGGCATACTATCCTGGTCAGGGATGGGTGCAATGCCAGTGGACACCACCTCCTGGGTTTCCACAGATTCTGGGCCAGCCGTCGGCTGCAGCGCCTCAGCCTGCCATGGCACAGCCTCTGGGTCCCACGCCGTTTCCAGCGATTCTGGCGGGATCACCTGCAGGTCAACCTTGACTCTATGCAGTCGAGAAACCGTCCAGATTTGAACTTTGATGGCACTCCTGGGAAATTGGCTTATTTCCTCCATTGAGTGTAGGCACACATTGATCAATATAGGGCGCTCTACCAGACGGATCATGACCTGGTGTCTGCAATTGCTGAAGGTACGAACGAGGGGGATCCTTCTGACTGGATAGCCCATCTGCACGATGAGGGTGCCGCAGAACTAAACGATGCAGACGGATTTGTCCAACTGCTTTGCGCCAGGTTTGAAGACCCAGATCGCAAGAAAGAGAAGGTAGCCCTCGTGAAAACAATGAAACAGGGTAATCGACCCATCAAAGAGTTTGTCTGGGAGTTTAGAAGAGTTACTGGAAACCTCAGAAATTGGCCCGAAGGGATCCTCCTCCACTATTTTAAAGAAGCGATCGATCCGGAGGTTAGGAGAGCATGTGGCATTCGAGGAATACCCGAAAGGCTACAGGATTGGTATAATATGTCCATAGCACTGGATCGGGAGATATACCCGCCAGGGAAGACCCCACCGGAAAGACAAGTGAAGAAACCCTTGGGGAGACGAGCTCTTGTTAAGCCTATCGACCTACCAACCACTGCTCTGGAGCAAGCTGCTCCCATCAAATGCTACTGCTGCGGCCAGATGGGTCACCGGGCATCTGAATGTACGGCCCCTGCTCCAGTCCCACAGACTCAGCCAGAGACAGCGATTAGAAGGAAAAGAACCCCCAAGAAGCCTCTAGATGGTGGTAATTTCGCCCGGCAAGCCATAGAGGTTCCCCTTCCTGAGTTGGAAAGTGAGAAATCTCCGGCCATGGAGGAGCCTATCGAGGCTGGGGACTGAGACAACGACCCAATGGTGAGTGGCATCATCCACCCCTTTTCAGTGAGGGTCAAGTTAATAGTCCCAGAGACTGGGGAGCAGGGAGAAATTGAAGCAATCATAGACACTGGTTGCATGAGATGTTTAGTTGGGGTCCCCCTAGTCGAACTACTAGGGATAAAAACTGAAACTTTAGTGTGCCTCATTAAGTTTGAACAAGTCGATGGGACATTGATCGGAGGAGTCCCTGCTACCCGAGTAACGGAACTTATAAGGCTTGAAATGGGAAGGCACAGAGAACTTTTGCGTTTTATTGTAGCCCCCAAGATGACTGAATCTGTGATACTGGGGTTGGCGTGGCTTGATAAATGGGCCCCCTGCATCAAATGGGAGGATAGATATCGGAAGATTATAATAGGCATTGGCCCGCTACCTCCAATCCCACCGACGGGGGGTGGGGGGGAATCTTCCAAATAAAGCCCCCATAGCCGCAGCAGCCGCAGTTGTGGAAGCGCTACCGGGAGTGCCTCGAATTCCTAAAGAATATAGAGATTTGGAAGCGGTCTTTAGTGAGGAGGATTGTACACCGGCCAACAGACTGTGCTATTGAGATAGAGCTGGGGGCTAAGTTGCCAAAGTCCAAGATGTATTCTATGACGCCAGCGGAAATGGCTGAACTGAGAAAGTACATAGACGCCAATCTAGCCCATGGTTTCATCGAGCCTGCGAATCGAAAGTGGCAGCTCCTGTGTTAAGGAGAAAAAAGATGGGGGTATGGGATTGTTCATTGATTTTAGGGGGATCAACTGTGTGTGCGTTCAAAACACCTACCCCCTCCCACTGATGAAAGACTTGTTGAATCACTTATCCAAAGGAAAATTCTTCACTAAGCTAGATTTGAGGGAAGCATATTACTAAGTGCATATTTGGGAGGAGAATGAGTGGAAAACTGCTTTCAACTGCCCGTTAGGGAATTTCCAATTCCGAGTCATGCCTTTCGGACTCCAAGGGCCCCCCGCCATTTTCATGCAGTTAATAAATGAAGTACTCCATGAGCATTTATATAAAGGAGTCCTAGTTTATTTGGATAACATTCTTATATTTAATGAGACACTGGAAGAGCCTGTCAAATTGGTGCGGCAAGTGCTGAAGAAACTCTTGGCTGCTAAACTTTATGCTAAGCTCTCAAAGTGTGAATTTCATAAGACTTCCGTAGATTACCTAGACTACAGAGTATCTAATGAAGGCATTGAAATGGATCTGGAGAAGGTGAGGGCTGTGTTGGACTGGCAAGCCCCTCAAACCCGTAAACAGCTCCAAAGTTTTCTGGTTTTTGCAAATTTTTACAGGCAATTTATCTCTGCATTTGCGGAAGTGGTGCTTCCACTCATGGAGTTATTAAAGACGGGGGGCCCTCCCACGAAACCAAAGCCCTCTCAGCCACTAATTTGGACTATAGAATATCAAAGAGCATTCGAGAAATTAAAAACCTATTTGCAAAAGAACCTATTCTCTAGCATCCGGATCCTGAAAAACCTTTTGTTATCCAAGTCGATGCTAGTGATGTGGCTGTAGCAGCAGTTCTTCTCCAGAGTAATCCCCAAGAACAGCTATTGCCCTGCGCCTATGTGCCCAAGAAACTGATGGACACTGAAAGGAGGTGGGCAGTATGGGAGAAAGATGCTGTTCGTTGGGCTTTACTCTCATGGAGGCACTTTTTAGAGGGAGCCAATGAACCATTCGAGGTCTGGACTGATAATAAAAACCTTGAGGTTCTGAAAACTCCGAGGAAACTTTTCCCCAAGCAAGTTCACTGGGCTCAATACTTTAAGTGGTTCAATTTTGAATTAAAGTATATCCCAGGGGGGAATAATTTACTTGATGACACTTTATCGAGGAAACCCCAGTTTGACAGTCAGAGAGAGGAGGTCGTTCATGTGAGGATTTCAGAGAAGGAAATTACAGCGCAAGCCACAACTAGATCTCAAGCTAGACAGAGAACAGATGTTCTGGGGGAGAAATTGACAACGGATTTAAAAACGGCGCTTCTGAATGACCTCTGGTTCGTGGAGAATCGGAATGGTTTAACGATGAGAGATGCTTTAGCTTAGGGTTACATCTGTATGTTCTGGCCAGTTTGAGGCTCTTGGTACTAAGCCAGAGTCATGATTGTCGTCTGGGGGATCATTTTGGGCTTTTAAAAACTTTGCATCTGGCCAGAAGACAATTTTGATGGCTGAAGATGAAGACCGATGTTGAGGATTATGTGAAAAGTTGTTCAATCTCTGCTACGAGGAAACACCGCCCAGGGAAGCCACCTGGATTACTTCAGCAAGTGGCTGAACCTTCCAGACCCTGGGAAGAGATTGCTATGGATTTTATTGTTGAACTTCCAGATAGTGGAGGCAATACTGCAATATGGACTGCAATTTATTTGTTTTCGAAGCAAGCCTATTTCACTGCTTGGTCTGGATTGCCTTCTGCTAAGAAGGTCTCAAACGGTGATCATGTGACTGTGGGATGCTGCGATCACACAGAATTCATCTAATGATGACACCAGGAATTGCCCTGTCACTGTAAGTTGAACCAGTCATGGGATATCATGCTTTATGATGGTGCCATTTGCAGTGGAGTTGCTGGTCCCAAATACCATTGTTTCTCCCCGCCCACAAGTTTTTTATTTTTTACAAACATATCAATGTGTGAACCTGAGTGTCATACATTTTGATACAAATGAAATAGTATTAATCATACTTGTTTCATTTAACAAGCTTATGTAATTCTAGTAATAATACACATATTTTTATTAAATTATAATTTTTCATTATTTAGTTATTAATGTGTCATTTTTATGCCAATCACCTTATTCGAAGTGTCATATCTTTTAATACCAATAGAATATTATTAGTCATATTTATTACATTTAGCAAGCTTATATAATTCTAATAATAATACAAACATTTATATTAAATTATAATCCTCCATTATTTGCTTGTTCAATTTATAATCCTTTATTATTTAGTTATTCAATATTTCAATATGTTATTTTTATGTCAATCACCATATTCTGCATGTCATACATTTTAATACAAATAAAGTATTTTAATCATATTTGTTACATTTAGCAAACATACACATTCATATCAAATTATAATCTTTCATTATTTATTTAATCAATAGTTCAGTATATTACTTTTATACCAATCACACATTTAAATATACCTGGTAATACTGACTCTAATGGCTCCTCTAAGATGAAAACTAAATCATCTGCAAATGCTTGTAGTTTGTACTTTTCTCTTTTGATTTCCATTCCTTTGATTTGCTCATCTTGCCTGGTATTTCTAGTTAGTACTTCCCGTATTGAGATAAATAACAATGGAGATAATGGGCAGCCTTGCCTTGTACCTTTTCATATTGAAAAATTTTCAGTTACCTCACCATTTGCAATCACTTTGGCTTTCTGGTTTGTATATATTGCTTTGAACATGTTTATAAATTTATCTCCAAAGTCCATATATTTTAGTTGGTATAACATGAATTGCCAGTTCGCATTGTCAAACGCCTTTTGGGCGTTTAGAAACAACAATGCCAATTGCTTTTCATTATGTGTTTCGTAGTATTCCAGTGTATCTAATATTACTCTTATGTTATTTCTTATCTAAGCCATTTTGGTCAGGGTGTATAAATTCCTTCAAAAATATCTTCAATCTTTCTGCTACTATTGAGGTGAATATTTTATAGACGGTATTCAGTAGGGATATGGGTCTGTAGTTCTTTATTTGCATTAAATCTGAATCCTCTTTTGGTATCAAAGTGACGTTAGCTTCCACCCATGATGGTGGTATCTTCGCTTCAGATAAAACTGCATTGTATACCTCTGATAATGATTGGCCCAAAATATCTTGTAGCTCTTTATATATTTCTGCCAGTAGCCCATCTGGGCCAGTTGTTTTATTATTTTTTTGTTTTTGGATTGCCTCTGCTAGTTCTGTCATTGTTATCCTCTCATTTAGCATAGATTTCGTTGTTTTTGGATCTTTAGGTAAATTAGCTTTTTCCAGATATTGTTATATTTTCTCCTCTGCATGTTCCTCATCTTCATACAGTTCCCTATAAAAATCCTGGATTATATTATTTCCCCCCCTCAATTTGGTAATGTAGAGTTCCATCTTTATCTTGCAATTTACTTATCCATTTTTTCTCCTTCTCTTTTCAATTTGTAACCTAGCCATCTCCCTGGTTTGTCTGCATTCTCAGAAAAGTTTTGTTTCATTCTTTTTATGTGTTGCACCAGGTCTTCTTTTTCAAGGATATTCAATTTATGTTTAGTTAGCTCCATTTGTTGCTTTAAATTTATTTTTTGTGGTTCCTTTTGTAACACTGCTTTGAGTCTTTTATGTTCTTCTAGAGTTCTTTGTTATTGTTTCTTCCTTTTGTTTTTCTTCACTATAAATGTTATGGCAACTCCTCTCATATATGCTTTCACTGTGTCCCATAGATTTTGTAATGAAGTGTCTTCTTTCTTATTTTCTTTAAAAGAGAATCCCATTTGTTTTTCCAACGTCTGCCTAAATTCTATATCTTTTAATATCGATTGGTTCAGAGTCCATCTTGTACTTTTCTTTCGTTCTTTCGTTGATTCTCATTGGGTTATGGTCTGCTCATAGATTTGTATCTATTTCTACCTCATATACATTAGTATTTAATTCCATCGACATCAATATCATATCTATTCTAGACCAGGATTGGTGTCTATTAGAATAGAATGTGTATTGGTTTTCCCCCGGGTTCATCTCTCTCCATACATCTTGTATGTTTAGCTCTTCTGCCATTTTAAAGAAAGTTCTAGGTTGAATCCTTCTTACTCCTTTCTAGCTTTCTTTTATACATGTATAAATGCTGGATTAGGCTTAGATTGGTTGAAGACTCATGAAGGTCATGGTTGATTTGATTACTTTGCGACGCCCCTCAGGTACTGTTCCCTATACTTCTTATAATCCATATAAAGTTACTGGGAGACAAGCTTCTGAAATATTTTGATCTTCTAGAACTCATTTCTAGATAGCCATTTTTAAAACTGATATCAAGAAAGCCTTGGAAGTCTACAACAGTTCTCTGAGTATTATAATAAAAACAGAAAGCACAGTGTGGACAAAATGAGTTCAATCTGTAGCAACCTACAGACAAAGCTATTTGAGATTCTGGGGATAACTTTTTTGTTTGTATTATCCCTCAAGAATCAAGTTTTGAGATTTAAGGCACTGCTTTTGGAAGGTCAGGTGGCTGCTATAATTAGAGTTGCTTTTCTATAGCAAAAGAAGCATCTTAACTCTTTGTAACGGAAATAGTTGTGGTCATAATTATTCAATTAACATTTTGTTTAGCCTATTTTAATATAGAACTTTTCTTGGAACATTTGTAAAAGTAATATTCAGACTAGTATGCAGTTAGAAATCATGCCTACCAGTACCAAATTAATTATAATAGCTTTTATCTGGTGTTCAAATGCTATCTAGATTTGTAAATTATAAAATGATTTGGGGTATCTAAAACATTGTCTCTTATATGAGGCATCTTAAGTTATTATTATTATTTATTATTATTTGTTTCGATTTATATACCGCCCCTATTCCGCAGACTCGGGGCGGTTCACAGCAAATATAAAAACAT
>JANHFL010001386.1:26287-47117 GCA_032468155.1 Oxyrhabdium leporinum
TGTAAACCGCCCCGAGTCTTCGGAATGGGGCGGTATATAAATGTAAAAATAAATAAAATAAATAAATAAATAAATAACAGCCGTGGGAGTTGAAATCCACCCACCATCAAGTGGACCAGGTTGAAAAACATTGACCTGATGGGTGATGGTCAGAGTATGAAAAACGTAGATACAATAGCAGAATAACAGAGTTGGACGGGACCTTGGAGGTCTTCTAGTCCAACCCCCTGCTCAATGCAGGAGACTGTAGTCTATCCCATTTCAGACATTTCTTCCATCTCTTCTTAAAGTCCTCCAGTGATGGAGCGCCCACAACCTCTGGTGGCAAGTCGTTCCACTGATTAATTGTTCTCATTCCCAGGAAGTTCCTCCTTCATTCTAGCTTGGTTCTCTCCTTGATTAGTGTCCATCCATGGCTTCTTCTTCTACTGGAGGTTGTCTCAGTGTGTCTCCCAATTCCCTCCCTATTGGTGTTTGTGCGTCTCCCAATTTCCACAGGCTGAACCGCTGCGGCCTCTCTGCCACTGCATGCAAAGACATGGCACCCGTCGCGATGGCCAACAGGAGGCTGACCACTCTGGACTTGGGCGAAAACCCCCTGGAGGATTCCGGGGTCTCCCACTTGTGTGAGTGGCTGCTTCAGCCCACCTGCCCACTTCAATGCCTCAGGTGAGCGGCCTCATCTCCACCCGGAGGGCAGCAGACGGGAGGGAGGGTCTCGTTCCCTTGTCCCACATCATTTCATTATCCCACCAACCCGTTAAATTTAAATATTAACACACACACACCAATAGTTCTGTGCACACTGGGGCGAATTGGGGGTTTGTAAAAGGGGTGCTGGCAAAGAGATGTTGGGCAAAAATACATATGTGGTTAGAAAAAAAATGTTAAAGCAGCACATAGACCATAAGCCAGAAATATTTTTCTTAGGCATAGTCCCAGAAAAGTACAATACAGGAAATATATAATTCATATTACATGTATTGACAGCCGCAAGAATTGTATTTGCACAGTACTGGAAAAATGAGGAAACGCCTACAGAAGATGTACGGTAATTTAAAAAAAAAAAATTAGATTGTGCAGAAATGGACAGATCAACATTAAAGATAAAAGAAAAAGAAGATACGGCGTATTTTCGAGCATGGGATTTGTTTTACAAGTGGTTGGATAATAGAGGTAGAAATTAGGAGCGGGAAAAGTATTATTATTATTATATAAGGAAAATGATCCAGATTCCAGACGATATGCTTTTCACCAAGCATGTATGTACGTAGAGTGAAAATGTATAAATAAACCTCACCTTCTGCCATCCTTCACTAAACCAATGTGGCCACTTTAAGCCGAAATCTGGCCAATAAACCATGGTTTGCACACCCATCGCTGGGTTTGCACTTCCGCCGGAGGCCAAATGAAGCTGAGACCTTGAATTTCATCTCCAAGGAAAGAAAACTTGAAGCCAGTTTTTCTACGTATGAAATGAGCACGCATGTCTGCGGAGGCATGCCAGTTTTTTTAAAGTAATGCTGAACAATGTTTTAAAGTTGGTAAAAATATCATGGGCCAGATTTGAAACCACGAGAACAAATGATATATTACTCCCCACAGAGTAAGGAGAAGCTGAGATGGTTCAAATGATTCTTTTATCCAAAGAAGAGATTCTATTTCATCTCGTCTCTAGTTCGAAATCGCTTCCGGATTCTGTGTTTGCAAAGAGGGGAAGAAAAATAATAATAATGAAACTTGGATTCTGTTTCGGTAAATCAGACAGGCTGACGGTTACAGAGATGGCCTGTACGTATTGCTGTGTAAAAGCAAAAAAGTTGCATTGTTGCCTTTGACTGTGCCAAAAAGAATTTGGAAGTTGGTGTGCCTTTTTCCTTTTTTTTTTCTATACCCCCTTTTCCCCCCCCTTCCTCTTGTCTTACTTTTCCAGGGTTGTTTTTTTTTCCCCTTTGTATTTTATACTTTGATAAACTGATAAAAAAAGTTTTAATTGTGAATTTCATCTCCAAGGAGCCAAATGACTAAAAAAAGAAAAAAAGCCCATCCATTACCCAGTTTGAACCTGACCGCCAAAGGGGAGGCATAGGGCCGCAAAAAGGGGAAGATGTCTCCAGCCGCCTCCAGACGGAGGGACCCCCCTCTGGGTGTGACTCCCAGAACAGGGGCGGGGGGGGCGGGGGGGAGAGAAAGATTTGGTGTACAGATTTTCCAATGTTGCACAGAGGATTATCAACCCTGAAGATTTCAGATTTCAGATTAACAGAGTTGGAAGGTACCTTGTAGGTCATCTAGTCCAACCCCCTCACCCAAGCAGGAGACCCTACCCCATTTCTGACCGAGGGCAGTCCGGTCTCTTCTCGAAAGCCTCCAGGGATGAAGCTCCCGCAACTTCTGGATGGCAGGTCATTCCTCTGATTAATTGTTCTCACTGTCAGGAAATTTCTCCTTATTTCCAGGTTGAATCTCTCCTTGATCAGTTTCCATCCATTATTCCTCATCTGGCCTTCGGGTGCCTTGGAGAATAGCTTGACCCCCCTCTCCTCTCTGGGGCAGCCCCTCCAATGTTGGAAGACTGCTCTCCTGTCTCCCCTGGTCCTTCTCTTCCCTGGACTAGCCAAGCCCAGTTCCTGCAACCGATCATCGTTTGTTTTAGCCTCTAGTCCCCTCATCATCCTTGTTGCTCTTCTCTGCCCTCTTTCTAGAGTCTCAACATCTTTTTTTATAGTGTGGTGACCAAAAGTGGATGCGGTACTCCAGGTGTGGTCTTCCTAAGGCTTTACAGAGAGGTATTAGTACCACCCTTGATCTTGATTGTATCCCTCTGTTAATGCAACTTAGGATTGTGAGGCTCTAGAAAGAACGCAAAGAAGAGCCTCAAAGACGATCAGGGATCCAGAGGCTAAATTGTAGGATGAGCAGTGAAGGGAATTAGGTACGTCTAGTCTAACAAAGAGAAGGATTAGAGGGCACCTGAGAACTGCCTTCCAGTACTTGAGGGGCCGTCGTAGAGATGAGGGGGTCAACTTGGGGGGGGGAGGAAAGTAAGGGATGGAAGCTGGTGGGAAGGTGATCCAACCTGGAAATAAGGAGACATTTCCTGGCAGTGAGAACGATTGAACGGTGAAAGGCCTTGCCTCCAGACGTTGTAGGCACTCCATCGCTGGGGGTTCTTAAGAGTTAAGGTTGGACAGTTTGTCCAGGATGGTACAAGGTCTCCTGTCTTGGGCAGGGGGTTGGACTAGAAGACCTCTGAAGTCCCCTCCAATTCTATGACATCTCTCTCTCTCTCTCTCTCTCACACACACACACACTATCTCCTATACCTATCTGTCTGTATCCATCCATCCATCCATCCATCCATCCATCCATCCATCCATCCATATCTGTCTGGCTCTCTATCATATATATCTATGTATGTATATGTGTATCTGTATATCTCTATCAATCAATCAGTCAATCATCTTTAGGCTTTCAGGAAAAGACGGGACAACCATTTGTCTGGGATAGCCTAAGCACGTGGGCAGAGGATGGAGTAGAAGACCTTCAGGGGCCCTTCCAGCCCTAGGGTTCTATTATTCTATCAACCCGGTGCAAATCCTCTCCCCCCCCCCCCCCATTATCCGTCTCCTACAGGCTGCCCTCCTGCAACCTCACAGCTGATGCCTGTCAGCCCCTTTCCCAGGCCCTGGAATCCGGCTCTTCCCTTCTGGAGCTCAACCTGGGGGCGAACCCCCTGGGCGACAGGGGAGCGAGGCAGCTGTGCCAAGGGATGAAGCCCCCCTCTTCTCCCCCCTCTTCTCGGCTACAGAGACTCATGTAAGTGGGGGCACGGGGGGGGGTGTTTCCTGATCCCAGCCGCTGGATTTCCCACAGCTCTTGCGCCCGGTTGGCGGAGACCAGCTGAGCAGCCCTGAATTTCTCCTTCAGGCACCCCCAAGAGCAGCAGAGGGAGTCGGGAAGCGAGCGGGAAGCTCTTCGCCCAGCAATTTCTCAGGCAAACGGGTTCATTCCTGAGCCAAAATGGGGGGGAAAAAATGTCCTGATTTTTCATTCTGAAAATGCAAGGAGTTCATTAAGAGATTAGGAGCTTGGAGGGCGGCTTGGCTCCCAGATGGGCCTCTGAGTGAGACATTGCATGTGGCCATATTCTCCTCTTCCACCAGAAAGAGCCAGTTTGGTCTAAGCGGTTAAGGCGCCAGGCTAGAAAGCAGGAGACCGGGAGTTCTAGTCCCGCCTTAGCCGTGAAAGCCGGCTGGGTGACTTTGGACCAATCACCAGGAGACGGTGAGTTCTAGTCCCACCTTAGGCATGAAAGCCGGCTGGGTGACTTTGGGCCAATCACCAGGAGACGGTGAGTTCTAGTCCCGCCTTAGACATGAGAGCCACCTGGGTGACTTTAGGCCAATCACCAGGAGACGATGAGTTCTAGTCCCGCCTTAGGCATGAAAGTAGATGGGTGTCTTTGGGCCAATCACTGGGAGACAGTGAGATCTAGTCCCGCCTTAGGGATTAAAGTCACATGGCTGACTTTGGGCCAATCACCAGGAAACGGCGAGTTCTAGTCCTGCCTTAAGCATGAAAACAGCCGTGTGACTTTGGGCCAATCACCAGGAGACGGTGAGATCTAGTCCCGCCTTAGGGATGAAAGCTGATTGGATTGTTTGGGCTCATCCCCAAGAGATGGTGAGTTGTAGTCCTACATTAGCCATGAATTTTAGTCTCTCTGTCTCTCTCTCTCTCTCAAGTTAGCAACCTGGTTGTTAAGTGAATCTGGCTTCCCCATTGACTTTGCTTGTCAGAAGGTCGCCAAAGGGGATCACATGACCCCGGGACACTGCGACCGTCATAAATACGAGTCAGTTGCCAAGCGTCTGAATTTTGATCCTATGACCATAGGGATGCTAAAACGGTCATAAGTGTGAAAAATGGTCATAATTCACTTTTTTTCCAGTGCCGTGGTAGCTTTGAGCGGTCTCTAAATGAACTAAGTCAAGGACTCCCTATATTGGTCATGGCTTCTCTGGTCGCTCAAGCATGATGGGGCCTCAGGTGTCCTTGTCTTTCATTGCAGCTTGCATTCCTGCGGCCTGACTGCCGGTACCTGTGAAAAGCTGGCCTCTGTCTTGGAAACCAGCGAGACCCTCTTGGAGCTGAACCTGGGCGACAACAGCCTGGGCGATGAAGGGGCCAGGCAGCTCTGCCAAGGGTTGAGACAAAGGCACTGCAAGCTTCAAAAGTTGATGTAAGTGTGCAGTTCTCCCAGGGATCTGAGTAATAGTTTGCAACACACACATACCTTGTCGGAGGAGCCCCTCCAAATATTGGAATAGTGCTGTCAATGTGATCAATCATCATCTTCTTTTAACAATCCCATAATCCCTTGTGGCGTGGAGTCTGGGCAACTGAATGGAGCTGAGTGTTTACTGGCCGGATGCCCTTCCTGTCGCCAATGCGGAGTTTTATTCAACAGATAGATTCTCATTGTGCCCAGAGAGAGAAATATTTGCTCGTACCTAGGATCGAACATACAGCCTCCTGACTGAGAGGCGAGAGCTCCCACCTCTAGGCCACCCCACCATTCCACTATCAATATGATAAATAACAATAATTATTTAAAAAGATTTGGGAGGGGCACCAACAGAGGGCCCTTCCACCTCTGTTATTTTGTTATCATCAGGAACTCTGCTCTGGCCTTCAACGTTTAGCTTGGCTTCTGCTATCCCCATTTTTTGAGAGTGGACCTTGGTCGACGACCAAAATAAAGTCCTCTGAGCTTTGAGTGGGAACAGAGGTGGCATCTTTGCCATTTCAAGTTGACTCTCGTTTTCTAACCCAGATGAGTTGAATTTCCCAGTCTCCCAAGAGCTGTTACGGAAATAAAGATGATTTAATCTCCACATAATGTTTTGTCAAGAGGTGTCTCAACCACCTGGCTGGTGGGGCAATGCCCAGATCAGCTTCCAAAACAAGGCCATATGGCGCATGGGTTTATGCTGCCCTGCTCAGCAGTTGGTGCCATCCACCCTTCAGCTCACAGCGATGGGCATCAGATGATCTGCAAGCTGTCAGAACTGGCATCTTTGCCCCAAAGCCTGACCTCTTCCAACATGTCTCAGCAACAGAATAACAGAGTAACAGAACAACAGAATAAGAGGGTAACAGAAAAACAGAATAGAGTAACAGAAAAACAGAAAAACAATAACAGACTAGAGTAACAGAATAATAGAAAAACAGAATAGAGTAACAGAATAACAGAGTAACAGAATAACAGAATAAGAGGGTAACAGAAAAACAGAATGCAGTAACAGAAAAACAGAAAAACAATAACAGAATAGAGTAACAGAATAATAGTAAAACAATAACAATAGAGTAACAGAATAATAGAAAAACAGAATAGAGTAACAGAATAACAGAATAATAGAGTAACAGAATAATAGAGTAACAGAATAACAGTAAGAATACCAGAGTAATAGAATACCAGAGTAACAGAATAATAGAGTAACAGAATAACAAAAAAATAACAGTAAGTAACAGAATAGCAGAATAATAGAGTAACAGAAAAACAGAATGATAGAATAATAGTAATAGAGTAATAGAATAACAGAGCAACAAAAACAGAATAATAAAGTAAGAGAGCAACAGAATAACAGACTTGGAAGGGACCTTGGAGGTCTTCTAGTCCAACCCCCTGCTCAAGCAGGAGACCCCATATCATATCAGAAACGTGACTTCTTAAAAACCTCTGGTGACGAAGGACTCACAACTTCTGGAGGCAACTTGGTTCCACCGATAAGATTGTTCTCCCTGTTAGGAAGCTTCTCCTTAGTCCCGGGTTGCTTCTCTCCTTGTTCAGTTTCCCTCCGTTGCTTCTTCTCCTGCCTCCAGGGGCTCTTTGGAGAAGAGGGGGACCCCCAACTCCCTGCAGAGCTGCTGATGAACAGAGATTTGCAAGCCAGTTTGTGTTCTGGAGAGTGTCCCAATTCTGATGCTTTGGTTTCTTCCTCCTCCTTCCAGACTTACAATGAAATCGTTCAACCGAAACACGACGGGGAAATTGCAGGCAGCTTGTGCGAGGCATCCCGGCTTAGTTCTGACTTCCTACTATCCTGCGGATTTTCCCCGCTTCCCAGGTACTGAAGAGTAAAGGTGGAATTCACGCCTGCTTTCCTTGTGCCCGTCAAGGATTGGAAGCGTGGTGAGATGGGTGGTAGGTGTGGAAACCTTCAAAGGCCGGCTCGGCTCACCTGTTGCATTACCTGCTGCATCGCAATCATACAGCCGATTCCCATCCCTGGCCATGCGGCTTCTGGTGGTCCTCTGTGGGACTTGTCCACGTGGAAGATCTTCTCGACTGGAACCCTTCAAGAGGTTGAACTTCACCTTTCATAACCCCCAGCTAGCATGTCAGAAGAACATTCTGGTCCGGTCCGAGCCACGATTCGCATTAAGAATGATGAAACTAGAGTCACTGTTTGAAGAGGAAGAAGTTTATTCAACAAAGATGATTAGAGGACGGGAGGCTAAAACTTACGAAGGACAATTGCTGGGTATTTCTAGTGTAATGAAAAGGATGACTAGGGATAATATAACAGTCTTCCAATATTTGAGGGGCTGCCAAAAAGAAGAGGGGGGTCAAGTCAACCTCTTCTCCAAAGCACCAGAATGCAAGTCAAAAGCATTGGATGGAAAGTAGTCAAGGGGAGAAGCAACCTAGAACTAATTTCTTGGCCGTGAGAAGAATTAACTAGTGGAAGGGCTTGCCTCCAGAAGTTGTGGGCACTCCATCGTCACTGCAGGTTTTCAATAAACGACTGGACATCCATTTGTCTGAAATGGTAGAGGGTTTCCTGCTTGAGCAGAGGGTTGGTATAGAGACCTGCACTATTCTGCTATTCGAGAGGATAGAAACAGCCCCTGGGGTAGCTACAATTTTTGGTACAGAGGTTGGTCATATTTATAAGAAAGATGGTCCTTTGTGAGGGGTGTGTGGATGTGGACTTTGTACTGTTTAATTGGATGGACAAGCAGCTCCAGTAAGGATGCCCTTCTCTTATTTTGCAAAGATTTCTTCTTTGGTATGTGTCGATACGCTGATTCTGGAATGCCACATCTGTATGCTCAGAGAAGTTTGTACTATAAGGGGTTTTCCGTTTGCTATTATTTGCTTGATTTAATCAATCAGTTGAGCTCCAGTTCCAGGAAGGCTCCCCACCCATTTGCACCACTCAGGGGATCCTGATGCCACAGGATGCAAATGACCAGCTGTCTGCAAGGAGCATAAATCCTTCCCTTCCTCACCATCCCGTCAGAGCTGAAGAAGCTTCTTGGATGAGAAGCAAAACGTCTTCAAAGAAAAACCAGAAAGTCCAGTTGCCTCTTGGGGGGAAAAAAAAGCACCTTTGGGATTTTACTGGATTATAAGGAGGAAAAAAATATCCAGCACAACGAGACTTTGCAAGATTATGTTGTTACATAGCCGATCTCAATTTTTGGGGAGAAACCCCCTGCCATCTGTGTTGCAAGAGTTGGTTATTTCCAACGATTCTCTGACCCACCGCCTACCCAAATTTTCATTCTGACAGAAGACGTTGCTTGGATGAGTAACGAAACATCTCAGTTTTAATAAACTTCCGTCCAGTGGCCATGATTTAACCATTTTAGATATTCTCAATAAAGATATGTTTCTGGATCTCCTGCAAAGTGGATGGTCTTTTTTTGGTCTGATCTATCTAGTGGGGTTGACGTCAGCCTTATACTCTCTTTCAAGACAGGCTGAAAATCTCGATTTTTATTAGCGGGGATCGCCTCTGATCTGCGTGAAGAGGCTGTGTCAGGGCTACCCCCAATCAATTCCTAGGAAAGAAAACCCTTGACTCCATAGATTCAGGAAAAAAAAAGGTACTTTTACTAAGAAACAACTGGATGCAGCAGAGGTCTGGGAAGGTCTGAAGCAAATGCATGTGAAAAAGACCAATTGAAAATCGCCCCAGAGTCCACCCCCCAGTAGTCAGGCTAACACAGTCCAATCATCAGCCAAGAACGTGTTTTGAGAACATCTCTGGTCCAGGTGCTCTGTGCCGCCGTTCCCAGGACGGCTGGCCTTGAAGCTGTTAAACAACCCAAGTTGGCCTCTCTCGAGTCCCGGGCTCCCCATCGGTTCGCAGCAATTCCACTCTCACATCACGTGCACGCTTCCCCTCCCTTCCTGCCCCTTGTCCCCTCCCTCCCCGTTTCCATGGCCGGTAGTGGGCCGTGGCCTGGGGGTTGGGGACCCCTGAGTTAGAGAAAGAAATGGTGGCTGCACAAGGGGCGGCTGTGGGTGATATTCGGGCGCACAAATTTTGACACAGACTCCCACACCTTTTGCAAACATCCCAGCCACCCAAGCAAAGTCAACGGGGGGGGGGGGGAGAGGGGGAGCCAATTCGCTGAATGACCACATGATTCCCTCAACAACCTCAATAGTTCACCACCATAGCAAACAAAGTTAAAAAAAAATTGGGTGTGGTGCTTGCTTAGCAACTAAATTCTGGACCCAACTGCGGTCATAAGTCGAGGATTACCTAAACCAGCCCCGACCAGTGGTAAAAAAATGACACACACACACACCGCTCTTCTGAGTGCAAGATGAGCGGCCAGTCTATGGTGCTCATCTCTGGAGGTTTTTCAAGAAGAGACTGGGCAGCCCTTTGTCCAGAATGGTGTAAAGTCGTCTGCTCAGGCAGGGGGTTGGACTAGAGGACCTCTAAGGTCCCTTCCAATTCTGTTATTCTGTTAATTAGTCAGAGGAACAGCGTTCCTCCAGAAGTCGTGGGTGCTCCATCCCTGGAGGTTTTCAAGAAGAAACTGGACAGCTATTTGTCCAGAATGGTACATGTTTCTTGCTTGAGCAGAGGGTTGGACTAGAGGCCCTCTAAGATCCCTTCCAACTCTGTAATTCTGTTAATTAATCAGTGGGACGGCTCGCCTTCAGAAGTTATTCCTGGAGGTTTTCAAAAAGAAACTGGACAGCTATTTGTCCAGAATGTTATTTAAGGTCTCCTGTGTGGGCGGAGGGGGGGGTTGGACTAGAGGATCTCCAAGGCCCCTTCCAACCCTGTTCTTTCATGTTCTTTCAGGCACTGCAGACCCAAGACGCAACACTGCCAAAAAATGAAGATTTATTGGTGAAAAGGTAGTGCAGAATAGAGACACCCTACTTAGCCGCCCCCCATTTTTTTTCCAGGCACCCCGTCAGATTTCCGAGTTCTCCTGGTTTTGGAAAGCCCCGCTGGCTTTTCCTGGCTTTTCTTCCAGAAACAGAGCTTTCCTTTCAGGATGGTCCTGCAGAGATGGAACTTCTCCTGCAGAATGGCGCTGAGGGCGGAGCTGTGCTTGTCCACGGAAGAGGATGATGGTTGTGGTAGTCTCCCTCCCTGTCTTTCTCCGCCTCCTTCCCTTTTCTCTCTCTTTTGGCATCTTCCTTCCTTTTCCTTCTGTCTCGGGCTCTGTCTCCAAATGAACAGTCCCTGTTGCAAGTTCAATTTTTTCTCCAGGATGTTACCCAAAATGGTCATCTTCTCGCTATCTGGAGGCCTCTGTTGCTGGGGTCTCTTGGGGACCCCTGGTCTAGGAACCTCCAAAGCCCGGCTGAGCTTCGGGTCAAAGACCAACCTTCTGACGACAAGAAGCTCTTGGTGTGTTTCCTTGGAAGACCAACTTACCTTCAACTGTTTCTTCTTCCTGGTTTCTGGGGGCCTTCCAGGTGAACAGCTGATGGGCCTCGTCCCTCCGGGGAGAGGAGGTTGGGCCCCACTCTCCTGCCCCATAGCTTCTGCTTGCGTGAGGTCTCCCGGAGTCTGCCTTTTCAGCCAGATGACCAGTTCCTTACGGCCTGGAATCTCACCTGGCTTTAGGACACCATGATCCTCAGGTGATGCCACCGCTGCTTCTGCTATTCCACTGTAGACCTGATCACTTGGTTCTTCTGAGGGGGCCACCGAGGAAAGGGCAGCGTCCTCAGCTAAACTTGGGGGGGGTCTCACCGCTGAGGACTTAGCACATGTCCAGCGACCCACCTTTTCTCTGAGGGACTCTTCTGTCCCCTTGTTCTGGTCTTTCCAGTTCACCTCCAACCTTCTCCCCTGGTCCCAATCCTCTACCTTCATGCCTTTACATTCCGGGCTGCCTTGGGACCTGGTCTCCAGGGACAAAAGGTTCTGCTCCTTAGTGATGGAAAAGGTGACACTCTCCATTCTCCCCTCTTCCTTACTGTCAGTCTTCAGGGTCAAGCTACAACTTTCATGGTGGGCCTGAAGTTCAACGGCTGTCCTTACAAAGTCTTGATTTTGAAGGCGGCCCTTTCTGCTCTCCTTGGGAGGTTGAACATCTTGGTCTTCTGTGGAGGCCCTGTTTCCTCTAGAGGATGAAGGATGTTGCAAGTAGAGGTATCTCTCGCATTCAGAAGACCACTGCTCCAGCAGTTGGGCTCTAAGAAATGCTTGGCACCTGGTGGCTTCTCCCAGAGAGTGGCCAAGGAACCCTCTCCACGTAAGCCTACTTCCTCTCCATTGTAGCCTGCTGCTCTGTGTTGCATGATGCTCCCTCCTGACCTGCCTGTAACGTCTGGCTACAACATCCTCATAGGAGGAATTGGGAACATGAACATGGTGTGGGAAGAAATATGAGACTTGTCGAGAAATGGGAGCATAACGATATGGTCGAACCTCCCAAGGCCTGCAATACATCTTGGCAGCTTCCGGCTCTTGGAGAGAAGAACAACTCATGTTGTCTCCTGAGGACTCTTCCGGCTCTTCCGTGTTGTCTCCTGAGGACCAAGGAGAATCCTGGGCTTCATTGTCTTCTGCTAGTAGAGAAGACTCATCTAGCACAGCTTCCTCTCTCTTCCATAGGACTTCCTTCTTCTTCTTCTTCTTTTTCTCTGGCCATTTTGGTTGTCCATCAGACTTTGACGAGGAGCTGGAAGTTTTCTTGGGGGCTGAGGAACAGCAGGGTATCTTAGGAGACTTTTTCAGTTCCCTGCTAGCAGCTGAAGGTTTTGGAAGAGGAGTCAGCCCCTCGAGAGCGCCTCTCTGTTGGGTTGTCCTCTGAGAACCGTCTTCCTTCTGCCAGCTGACCACCTCTGCCTTAGAGCCTGGAAGAGGGGTCCTGTTCTTCACCCTTGGCGTGGCCCTTCCACTTCCAAGCTTCGCTTTTTGGACACTGACTCTCCTTTCAGGTTTACCAACATTGGACATGTAATTCCTGGCAATGTATGAAGAAGGAGAGGAAGGTGGCAGGATCTGAAGGTCTTCTGTCCTCTTAGAAGTCCATGAAGGCTGCATGTAGGTGGCCGTGGGTAGATATGGCAAGAGAGGCAGGGATCCACTCATTTCAGAGCAAGGAGGAGATCTGGAGGGCAGGAAGGCCCTCACAGATCGTTGAACCCTTTCTGGAATTCCCCATCGGTGCTCCGACGTACGATGTCTCAGGTGGGCCTCCAAGAGTTCCTTTTCCTCAACGCTAAGGAAACTGAGGTCTTGACTAAGGATTCGCACTTCTCCTCCATCACACGGGAGAACCTTGGCCATTGTCCCGGTAGGGCTCTTCTCAGCTTTCAAGAGATGCGGGGCAAAAGCTTGCAACGATTGTAGCACCGTTGATGGTAGGCCCCACGCGTGCTGGATCCTCTTCCACTGGATGTGGAATTCCAGAAAGTTCTGGCTACCCTCTGGGAGGAAACAGAGCCCCATCTTGGTACCAGAGTGAGCCTCAGCTTTAGTTTGCCGAGACCTGCCTGTTGCCCTCTGTCTCTTATTATCAACATTCTGCTTTTCTAAAGTCTCCTGCTTGGGTTCCGGCTTGAACATCACCGGTTCGTAGACGTCTTCAGTTGTCCGTAAGGATTTGGGTGGTAAAGGCAAAAGAGGGTGGAATCCAGTCATCCCAGGATGAGAAGGAGATCTGGGTGGGAGGAAGGCCCTCAGAGATCGCCGAACCCTTTCTGGAAGGCCCCACCTGTGCTCTGACGTACGATATCTCAGGTGGGCCTCCAAGCGTTCCTTCACCTCAATGCTGAGGAAATCGAGGTCTTGAGTAAGGATTTGCACATCCCTTGTCTCCCTTCTGGGTTTCCTAGATGTGGTCTTCCCAGTAGTCCTCTCTGGTTGAAGAAGATACGGGGCAAAGACATGGAGAGATCTAAGCACCGTCGATGGAAGGCCCCACGCATGCTGGATTTTCTTTCGTTGAATATGGAATTCCAGAAGGTCCCTCTTCTCAACCGGGAGAAAACAGAGCACCGTTTTGGGACATAAAAATCTCATTGTTTCAATAGTCCCCCCTGTCTTAACCTGTAATGCTCTTTGAGGTATCTCCGTTGCCCGCAAATGGTGCTTTGCCTTTTGCAATGGTGCCGAAATTTGGGGAGCAGGTGATGTGTCTTGAGGCCGCCGACACCTACAAGGCCAGAGGCGCTGTGCTGGAACCTGGGAAGAGGGCCGAGGAGGCAGGAATGGATGAAACAGATGTTGAATCCATTTTGGAATCTCCCACTTATGCTTTGTGACCAGGGCTCTCACGCTGGTCTCCAGATGTTGCCGTGTATTTGTGTTGAGGAAACAAAGCTGCTGGGCCTTCGTTTCCACATCTACCTTGTCTCCTGGACGCCTCTGAGTTCTCCTTCTGGCGTGCTTCTGTAGGTCAAGTAGAAAAGGAGCAAAAATGCCCAGAGATTTCAAGATGGCCGAGGGCAGTCCCCACGCATGCTGGATCTTCTTGTGGATGACGTGAAACTCCAGCAGATCCCAGGACATGTGAATGTAGGAAAGCAGTCTCACCTCAGGGGTTCTGATGGCAGCTGCCGGAAAGCCGGAAGTAGGTCTTGCATCTGGTTTCCTTTGGTGGATGTTCTTTATAGGTTTTACGGTGGCTTCTTTCCAGGACGAGGTCCACCATGGTGGTCCTTCTTTTCTGGAACGGGAAGCATGAACTCCCTCTTGCAGGTGGAATCCCAAATGACGTTCATGGTGAGTTTTTCCGCCAGGGACCTGTGGTGGAGGAATCATTGTTCTCAAAGAACCTTGGATCAGTCGAGGAAGGCCCCATTTGTGTTCCCTTGTCCGACGGCTCACATGGTATTCCAAGCGATCCTTTGCATCTCGACTTAAAAAATACCGGTGAGGGACCAGCACTCTAATCGTAGGCCGGGGCACGTATACCACCCTACTTGCTTTTCTTCCACCTTCAAATCTCTCCAGAGCCAGACCTCTCAAGGACTTTTTCTGAGGTTCAGGTGGGACTGGGGCAAACGCCTGCAGAGATTTCTGCACAAGAGTTGGTAATCCCCACTCGTGGTGGATCCTTTTGCGCCGTACGTGTAATCCCATAATTTCCAAGTCTTCCTGTTTAAGGAACATCGGGATGGTCTCTTTGCCAGGTGTCATCTTCTGAGTCTCTCTTCCAGGCCTCGAGGTTTTTTCTTGGGATATTTCTCCCGGGTGGCCAGCTTTGGGGACGGCCCTCTTGACTGGGATGACACGGTGTACATTTTCTGCTTTGTGCCGTTGCTTTGCGGCAGTCTGGAAGAGTCGGTTGTGGGCGTGCCGTGGGGTTTGGGCTTGACCCTGGTCGCCCTCAACGTGGAAAGAAGAAGCAGGGGGCAGAAACTTTTTCAATGATTCCTGAACACGCTTGGGAAGACCCCATCGATGGGCTGCAGTTCGGTTCTTCATATGAGCCTCCAGACGCTTCTGCGTCGCAAGATCCAAGAAGAACAAGCTCTTGGTTATTTGAATTGTCACTTTTAACACATCCCACGAGCCAGTGGTGGCAATGCCAAGTCCCTCCAAGAGCCGTTCTGGTTCTAAAGAGAGTGCAGCAAAGCCCTGAAGAGATTTTTGAACCACGGATGGTAAGCCCCATTCATGCTGTAGCTTCTTGCGCCGGACGTGCATCTCCAGAAGGTCCAGAATCTCTGTTTGGACAAAACATGGACCTTTCCTTGAGAATCTCAATTCTTTTGTTCTGGAACCCATTGCATCGGCTGTTTGACTCTCCCGGCCAATGTCCTTCTCCAGAGTCCACCTCCTGAGCTTGGACATCTCTAGTGGTGGTCTTCCTACAATCACATCGCCAAACATCTTGCGCAAGGATTTAGTGTAGATACTGGGAAGGCCCCAAAGATGCGTTAAATGCTTGCGTTTAACATTCAAGTTAATCTTTTCCACAGTGCCCTGTTCCACAAAGCACAAGCAAGATGTTCTGGGTTTGATTTCCAAGGATACGGAGAAACATTTAGGAAGGAAAGCACGTTCGATGGGGCCAGAAAACATCTCATATCCTGTTAACTGGAATTTAATCTCCAGAGATTTTTTCTTGAGATGGATCTCCAAAGTATATCTAAGGAGATCTTCCAGACATCTCTCGTTCTTTGGGAGGGGAACTTTGGTTTCTTCCCACTTCGCACTGTCCACCTGAGTTTCTCCAAGGCCAAACTTGGTTTGAGGTTTCTCCTCCGGAAATAGTGACTGAAAAAACTTTACAGACTGACGGACTTTCTGGGGGACGCCCCACCTTCGCTGCAGCTTCATCCGTTGAATGTGGAGTTCTAGGTTTTGTTTGACTGGCTCAGAAAGGAAACACAGCTCTAGATGAAGCAAGGAAGTCTGAGTCACTGTCTTCAGAAGACCACGGTGCCGTTGGGGTGCTTCTCCAATTAAGCTTCTAAGGGACCTCTGGACGAGGGTAGAATAGCCCCACTCGTGCTGCAGTCTCTTCTTCGTAACGTGCATTTCTAAGTTTTCTTTGATCGCGTTTTTGAAAAACGGGGACTTGACTTCTGAGAACGCAAAGGGCACCTCTTTGAACTTGACGGAAGGCCCTCCAGGACGCAGAGCCGCTAATGTCTCCATGTACTTCAGCCCCAGGCCCCAGAGGGACACCAGGTGACCTCGCTGCAAAGCTACTTCGATCCGTCCCACGGCTGCCAAGTCAAAGGAGAGGCAGGACCTACGAGTCTGCGGGGTCTTGAGACCAGGAAGGATCAGCTTGGGAAGGAACCTGCTTGTAGACAACCGCACAGATTGCCAAGAAAAACGGGGGATACCAGGAAAGGTTTCCAAGAACACCTCCAAATGTTTCTTCGCCAGGTGGACCTCCAGCTTCTTCAAGGCCTGAAGACTTAGCCGGCAAAGTGACTGAGCTGGAGGTAATCTGACTCCTCGCGTCTTTCCAACGTCCGGCCGAGGTTTTGCGCCCCCTGTCCGTGGTTTTATCCCCAGACCGGGCTTCCGAGTATAAGGTTTCACCAACAGCCTGGTCTTCTCCTTGTCAAAAAGTCCTGGGAAGAGGCGTCTACAGGATTCAAGGACTCTTCTGGGCATGCCCCACCGCTGCTGGACCTTCATCCTCTGAAGGTGGAACTCTAGGAAGTTGGTGACCTTTTGAGGAAGGAAAAGGAGCTCTCGAGGGAGGACGGAGGCTTGAGTGACAGCCTTCGAAGGGCGCAACGGGGACACGTGGCCACTGAAGCTTCGCAAGGATCTCTGGACCAGAGAAGGAAGATCCCACAGGTGCCGTATCGTTTTTTGCCTAAAGTGCATCTCCAAGATCTCCCTGGCCGACGGCTGGAAGAACGGGGTCTTCCCTTCTGCAGATCGAAAGCCGAATTCCTGGGTCCCATCCGGCAGCCTTTCCGCATCCCGCTGGGTGACGGTGCCCATCTCAGTAACGGCTTCCACGTACTTGAGTCCCAGCCCCCAGAGAGAGGCCAGGCGGCCCCGTTGCAACGCCGATTCGATCCGACCCGTGGCTGCTAAGCCACAGGAGGAGCAAGGGATACGGATTTGAGGGGACTTCAGACCCCGAAGGACGAGTTTGGGGAGTGGTCTCTTTGGAGACCACCGAGAAGATCTCCAAGAGATTCGTGGGGCAGCAGGAAAGCTTTGCAGGCACACCTCCAAATGTTTCTTAGCCAGGTGAACCTGCAGTTTCTTGAAAACCTTCGTTTGTAAGACGAGGAGTGGCTGAGCTGGACATAATTGAAGGCCCTGAATTTTTCTGGCCTTCTCCTCTTCCTGCTTGGGACGTCCCGGCGGGGGTCTTATCCCCAATCTGGGCTGCTGAGAAAGGGGCTTTACCGCCACTCTCTTCTCCTTATGAGGAACGTCTGGAAACAGCCGTCGGTAGGTTTCAAGGACCCTTCTGGGCAAACCCCACCTTTGCTGCAGTTTCATCCTCTGAAGGTGGAACTCCAGGAGAACGCAGGTGTCCTCAGGAAGGAAGCCCAGTTTCCGTGGCAGAGTTTCGACGCGGCTCACGGTCTCGTGGAGGATGGAACCCCGTGGGACCACGCTTGGCAGGAAAGCCTTCAGAGATCTCCGGATCACACCGGGGAGGCCCCACTCATGCTGCAGTCTCTTTTTTCTCAGATGGGCCTCCAAGGTTTCTCGCCCCCACTGCTGGAGAAACGGGGTCTGCGCCCCCGAGAATTCGGAAGCTGCCTTTCTGCCCGGAAGGGGTTTGGAGGAAGATGGAGGAGGGGCCACTGCAACCAGGGACTCTACGTACCACTTTCCCAGGTCCCAACAGGAACTCAGGCGACATCTCTGCACAGCCAACTCCATCTTCTTAGCATCTTGGGGGAGCATGAAGGGGAGGAGGACCAGGCGAGTTTCCGAGGGTTGGTCCACACGAGATGCCAGCTTGGGCAGAGGCTGCTTGGCCAACCACACAGAGCGTCTCCAGGAGTGGAGGGCCACCTCTGGAAACACCTCCGCTTGTATTTCGACACACTTCTTAGCCAGGTGAAGTTTCACCTTCATCTGGACGACATCCAATGATCTCTGGAGCAACGGTAGACCTGTGACCACAGACCTTTTGGCCTTCCTGCCCGGTTTCTGCACTAGGGAAGTTTCACTCTTAGGTAGAGAAGGTGGCTTCATGTGTCTGAGCGCTTCTTGGACCTTACTGGGCAGCTGCCAATGCTTCAGGTGGACTCTCTTCTTCAGATGAAGCTCCAGCTTCTTTTTGGTCTTGGAGGCCACAAAGGCGAGGGCCCGAGGCCTTCTCACCACAACCGTGACCCCCCGGGTCCTCCCCGAGGAGGAAGCTGGAGCAGAGGGCATGAAGCTCCTGAGGGACCTGAGAAGAACCCAGGACATCCCCAGCAGATGATGGAGCCTCTTAGCTACCCAGTGAGACTCCAAGCTCTGAACCATGGTTTCTTTCATGAAGGAGATGGGCACAGACAGAAAACGCATCTCCTCTACCTTGGGAGCCTCCGGAGAAGCTTGCTTGGGTGAGCCTCTGCTACTCTTCTGCTTCCGAAGGACACTTTTGTGGTGTTTACGGGACCGGCGGCTCTTCAACCTGCTGAAGATGAGGGTGGAGTGGCCGGACGTGTCCGTCCAGGTACTGATGGAGGAGGTCTCACAAGTGCTGGATGACCAGCTCGAGAGGTCCTCCATGTAAACATCCAACTCTTCACAGAAACTGTCCCGTGTCTTTCGGTCCTGGGGGGCAGGTTTCGAGGCCTTCTGTCCCACGGGGACACTTGCCACATGCTGGCTTGTATCGGTGGACGCCGTGCCCTCTGGACCGAAGCAAACGGGTCCCACGCAGGCCGAAGTCACACTGGAGGTCCAGAGGGAGGACTCCTGTTCTTCAACTGAGGTGGTGGCGGAGACGGTGGTTTCCTGGCAGGGCCAGGGGGAAAGCAGGAATCGGGGCTTGGCGTGGCGACCGCCATCTGTGCGCTGCCAGTAAATCAGCTGCCAGGCCTCCCGAGCTACCCGCCTGCACACCTGGCAGGCCAGTTCTTTGCAGAGCAGTTGACGAAGACGCTGGAAGGGCGTCCGACGGGCAGCGTCTTCTGCGGTCCCTGCAGAGGAGGAGAGCGTTGGACCTTGTCAGGGTAATGCTAATTTAACAGCCGACCAGCTGCTGTAAGGTTGTAATACTGTAATGTTATAAGGCTGATGCAACAGCAGCAATGAGTCAGCAGAGTTATTGGGTTGCTACCACTTTAAGAGGCTGGAATATAAAACAGACCCTGTGTGGGGAGCGTTTTTTCTTTCTTTCCCTCAGTGTGTGCTCTGGCGGTGAAGGGTTACTGCTTGCTCTTGTATATCAAGGCCTGTATAAAAGTACTTGTAGGCATATATGCTTTTGTAGGGATTAAAAAACACTATCTGTAAATACAAACCTGTGTGCTGTATTTGCTCCTGGGTGGTCTCACCTAGTCACAATGCGTGCACTCTGACAGTCCACTTCGAGGGGCTTCTTTGCCCGTCCCATTTACTCGTGAAATGGCTAAGGGGCACAGCTGGTGCTACATGACGCAACTCAGAGCTAAGGAGAAATTTCCTGACAGTGAGAACAAACAATTGTGGGAGCTTCATCCCTGGAGGCTTTCAAGAAGAAGCTGCACTGCCATCGGTCAGAAATGGGGTAGGGTCCCCTGCTTGGTCTAGATGACCTACAAGGTCCCTTCCAACTCTGTTAATCTGTAATCCACTGGAACGACTTGCCACTAGAAGTTGTGGGTGCTGCCACACTGGAGGCTTTTAAGAAGAGATTGGACAACCATTTGTCTCATATGGTAAAGGGTCTCCTGCTTGAGCAGGGGGTTGGACTAGAAGACCTCCGAGGTCCCTTCTGACTCTCCTATTCGGTTGAATGCTCAGTTGAAGGGGGCTGCTTGCAAGCTATTTCTCTAAAAGGGCAGGGGATGAATGTTTCAGCTGAATCATAGAATCCTAAGGCTGGAAGGGACCTTGGAGGTCATCTAGTCCAACCCCTTGCTCATGGCAGGAGACTTTACTTCATCCCGGACAAATAGCTGTCCAATCTTCTCTTCAAAACCTCTGGCAATGGAGCACCCATGACTCTGAGCGGCAAATCCTCCCATTAATTACATGTAGTCCTCAACGTGGACTCCACAACGGAGCCCAACATTTCTGTTGCTAAGCGAGACGTTTGTTCAATGAGTTTTGCCCCATTTTATGACCTTTCTTCCCATGGTTGTTAAGTGAATCCCTGTAGTTGATAACTTAGTAAGCCGGTTGTTAAGTGAATCTGGCTTCCTCACGGACTTCAGTTGTCAGGAAGTCACAAAAGGGGATCACGTGACCCCAGGACACTGCAGTGGTCGTAAATACAAGTCAGTGGGCAAGACTCTGAATTTTGATCGCGTGACACGGAGGAGCTGCAACGGTCAGAAGTGTGAAAAACGGTCCTAAGTCATTTTTTTGCAATGCCGTTGTAACTTTGCGTGGTCACTACGTGAATTGTTCCAAGTCGAGGACCACCTTTCATCATTTTCACGGTCAGGGAATGCTGAGCCATCGTGCCAACTAAAGGGTGACTTGTCTGGAGTGTAGGAGCCCCACCCCACCCCCACCCCGGAGAATGAAATATTCGGGGGAATCTTAAAAGAGGCAGAATAGTATATTTCCCCAAAGGGAGTAATGGAGAAAACAGGGTCTTAAAGGCAGAAAGCAGGCTCAACCTTCCTGCCCTAGGAAACGGCCTCCAGCAGACGCCTGAGGTTTTAGAGGGGGATATTTTGTGCCCGTTAAGAAATCCAGGACAGCAAGGGTGACAGGCAACTTTGTGAAATGGTCCACCTTTTTCAGAGCCAGTTTGGTGTCATGATGGAGACAGCAGGCTAAAAGCAGGACCCTGAGTTCTAATGCCGCCTTGGATACAAAGCCAGCTGGGCCAGCCGTTTTCTCTCAGCCCTCGGAAGCAGGGAATAGTAAACCCCTTCTGAAATTGAGAGAGAGAGAGAGAGAGAGAGAGAGAGAGAGAGAGAGAGAGAGAGAGAGAGAGAGAGAGAGAGAGAGAG
>JANHFL010001387.1:0-10056 GCA_032468155.1 Oxyrhabdium leporinum
AGAGAGAGAGAGAGAGAGAGAGCGAGAGAGAGAGAGAGAGAGAGAGAGAGAGAGAGAGAGAGAGAGAGAGAGGAGAAATGAGAGATGGAGAGATAGATAGCCATGTTTTCCCATAAATAAGACCTGGTCTTATATATTTTTTTCCCACCAAAAAAGTCACCAGGTTGCAAGAAACCTACCAGGGAGATGAGAAAATCCATGTCCCATGTGTCTTGCACACCCTTGTTGTTGCTTTTTCCCAGTGTCTTACACATATGCTGTTACACTAAAGAAACATTAGCCTTATCACAGTGCCTTCTCCCCTTTAATACCTATCTGTCCCATAATGGTCAGGGATGTCGTTTTCCCCATTGTAGTGATTGAACCTTTTTTCATTTCTTTTTTAGATTAAAAAATAAGTAAAAATCCGCTTGCATATTAAGTCCCGTCTAGCCCACCACACGAATAACTATCTTTTCCTCTTCCTTTTTGACACCCGGAATGAAGTGCTACGCATAATTCATAAATATTGAATGCAACTCATTAGGATATTCCTTCCGGAGACTTTGACTTCTAATAAAAGGTGGATTTGTCACCTGGTGCACAGAATAAATGAGGCAAAAAGCTTCTTCGTGTAGCCAAGGAGCATATGTAGAATATTCAAAACAGAGCGGAAAGTTTTCCTTATTTAAGCACATGAGCCGTGGTGGCGCAGTGGTGAGAGTGCAGTACTGCAGGCTCCTTCTGCTGACTGCTGGCTGCCTGCAATTTGGCAGATCGATGGACCAGAAATTATCCTCTGTGAAGCCAAATTCTCAATGAGAAAGAAGTCTAAACGGGGCCCCTCAGGTCTCAATCCAGGAAACGCAATTCTAGTTTAGAAGGCCAGATTAATCGCAGCGGTGGATGCTGATTGGTCCCCTAAGCCATCTTTAATGTTGCCTTCTGATGTACTGGTCTGGAGGCAGAGACCTACCATCAGAAGAGTAATTTGGGGGTCCAGCTCAAGCAGGAGTTGCACAAGAACAAATCAACATGAAATCCAGATAGCTGTGAGGAATGGAGGTTTTATTTATTCCCCAAAACAGAGCTTTGCCTGTTTGGGTAGCTATGAGCCGCAGTGGCGCAGTGGTGAGAGTGCAGTACTGCAGGCTACCTCTTCTGCCTGCCGACTGCCTGCAATTTGGCAGATCGAATCTCACCAGGCTCCAGGTTGACTCAGCCTTCCGTCCTTCCGAGGTGGGTAAAATGAGGACCAAAATTATTGGGGGCAATAGGCTGACTCTGTAAACTGCTTAGAGAGGGCTGTCAAGCACTGTAAAGTGGTATATAAGTCTAAGGGCTATTGCTATCGTTCCACAACGGTGTTTTTTTTCCCCTCCCTGCTTGGAGATTTTTAATTTAGTGCTGTGAATACCTCAAGAAAGACCCACACCTTGAAGAGAAGGTGGGATCGGGCCTTAGCTAATAGACTTGGCAAGACCGTTTGACAGTGAAATATATAGGGAAGTTCTCAACATATAACAGTTCATTTAGTGACCATTCAAACTTACCACGGCCCTGGAAAAAAGTGACATGCGACCGTTTTTCACACTTAACGACCTTTGCAGCATTCCCCACGATCCCGGGATCAAAATCCAGAGGTTTGGCAAGCGGTCCGTACTTCAAACGACCGTGGCCGTTGTCCCACGCTCATGGGATCCCTTTTAGCCAGATCTGCTTAACAGTCATGCGACTGACTGCTCAATTGCAGGGATTCGCCTCAAAACCGTGGCAAGGGAGGTCGTAAAATGGGGCAAAGCCCACTTGACAAACCCACTCACCAAGAGGAATTGCCGGCTCAACTGTGGTGGTAAGTCGAGGACTGCCTGAACCAGCCGATTTTAAAAGATTAAAAAGAACCCACCTTATGTATCCTTACTTTGGTAACCGCTCTAATAGATTTGCCAAATCTCACTTCCTTATTGAGTGTTTAAACTAAGCGTGGAATTCAACGCACTTCAGACTGGTTCCAAACACAGGAGCATCTTTGATTTTTCAATCCGCACACTCTCTAGCTCTCAAAAAGAATTCACTTCCAGAACAATAGGAGTCCACAGTGTAGTTGTTCTCTTGCAGACATGATGTTACCTAGTTGGGTAATGAAACATGTGCAAGAAACTTCAGAGAGCACCCAGGACCCCACAGAACAACTCCTCCTCCTCCTCCTCCTCTCCCCCTCTCCTTCTCTCTCTTTCTCCCTCCCTCCCTCCATCCCTCTCTATCCCTCCCTCCTGCTCGCTCTCTCAGCCCCCCTCTTTCTCTCTCACACACACAATTGAATCTAGGATAGGGGGTTTTTTTTGTGTGGATGGGGCTACACTATCCAGAAATTATCCTAAGCTGTGTCTGGTCTGACAATGTAAAAGCAATTAAGAAATTAAACCTTATTTATATTTTACTAGGAAGAAAAAAGGAGGTGCAGGGTTGCATATTTAGACTTCCCTCTTACATGTTAAAAAGTGATTTCTACAGGAAAGTTTTTGCTGCACATGGAGGATCCCTTAGTAATCTTTTTAAATTGCAAGGACAACCTCCATAAATTGAAACAGTTTCCACTTCAAGAGAGCTTTTATCTTCCCTTGCCTTTTAGCTCTGTCCTATTTTTATTGCTACATTTTGTTTATAGTACTTCTATCTATGTGATGTTCTTTGATTTTCTGCTTGGTCTTTGGTACTTTATTGATCACTGAATTTATTTGATTAATTTTAAATTGTGTTCTTAATTGTGTGATTTTATTTACGTTGAGCATTAGTTATAGGATGACTAACAAATTGTAGAAGCTTTTTTTAAATCTTTATGGAACAAAAAAAAAATAATCAGATATTTTTTGTTTTTATGTTGTTGCTTTGCACGAATAACATTTGAGGAAGACTGTAGTAGGATTTGAGGTGACTTTTAAGATAAAACTAATTTAAAGGTTTAGTTTTATGTTGTTGAGAGTAAAGGATAGAGGAATTTTGGATAAACAATACCTAACAGAGTTAGGTTTCCCCCTTAAGAATTTAATTTTGTCTGCATCTTGGAAGGTAGGAACTCTTAGTTTATCTTTTATGGACTTGGAAGCTACAAAGGATGATGGAGGAGTACTTATATGGGATATTATCCAGGAAATAAAAGGATTGTCCAGACTGAAAAGTTGAAGAAAACGTAAGAAAGCAATGGCAAATCATGTCCAAATTATTGCCAAGAAAACTTCCATGGAATCACCAGCCAGATAGAAGGTGGCAATACCTGTCTGACCTTGGGAAGTTTGGACTTCATTGGCACTTGGATGAGAGACTCCCTGAAATATTATCCCATAAACTAGCCTCAGAAGATTATACGTGTGTGTATTTCTATATGTGTATCTGTGTATGAATACAATATAATAATCTTGGAAGAAGGGCATGGTAGACCATTTCCTTGTTGGGATATACCAAGTTGAAGTCAAATTGAAGGAGACTTCATTTTACTGAAATTTACTGCATGAAATAACTATACAGTAAATAAGAGATAGTGTAGTCGTTAAAGTACCAGTCTAGAACCTGGGAGACAGTGAGTTCTAGTTCTGCTTGGGCACAAAGTCAGCTCTGTGAACTTGGGCTAGTCAACTTCTCTCAACCCTAGGAAGAAGACAAGGACAAGCCTCTTCCAAACAATACTGCCAATAACACTTCAGGGACTTAACCAGGCAACTGCCAGGAATCAAGACTGACTGGAAAGCAGATAGACAAAAAAGTTAGTAGCTGGTTATTTGGAGTTTTAAAAACTGTGAAAACTGAACCTGTAAAACTTACTAATCTAATGTAATAACACACTATGGAAGGTTTCCTGAACAGTATTACTAAACTTCTCAGTAGAGAAAGAAATGTTCTTACGAAGTAAATAGTTGTATGCTGATATCTTTATAGCTGAGGTCAAATTATAAGAAATAATTTTATTCTACAAGCGACCTATTTTTTTTAAAAAAACCAGCATTTCAGCGACACTCCATTTTATTTAGTAACTGGAATTTCCATGGATACTTGCACAAGATCCCTTCGTTACTATACCGAGTTAAAAATGTCCATGTTGGCTTGTGGTTAAAAAAGTGTTTAAAATGCGGTTGTTCAAGATTGTGTCAATTATTTATTTGTTTGTTTATGTATGTATGTACTTATTTATTTATTTATTTATTTATTATTCTATCTTTTATCCTCATAGTAAAGATGGTATACATGACTCCCTACTTTTATCTCCATATCACAACCCCAATTGTTCTGAAAGAGAAGACTGGCCCAACTCTGCCTCTGACCTTTGTTAGACAAATAGAACTTCAACCTGGATTTCTTTTGTAAGCATTTTTGTAGTTTTGTGTTCTTTTCAATAGTTGTAACCACCATTGCATATCATTGTATTTGATGGAATGGAGAAGATACTTTCTAAGCAATGCCCACAGAGAGGCACCATGGTCTGGTCACTTAAGATTTAAGGGGTGAGTGTAGAAAGAGAATGATAATTCTAGCAGCCAAGAATGGAGTGTGATAAGAACTCCTGCTAAGAGGAAAAATAAACCTCCCATAAGCTCTTCAGGAGAAAGAAAAGAAAAGAAAAAAAGACCTTGTGTTCTTTCTGTTAATCAGGATGAATCCAGAAAAAAAGAACTCTGTTCTCAGATCTAGTTGGTACCATGCAAGCACACAGATTCAAGACCTGGGTCTGAAACAGTACAAAATTCACCTATAAAAGTGCTCATAATTGGCAGTTTATTTACTCATTACATAGCCACCTCTCTTGAATAGTAATCCTAGGCAGCTCACAACAACCCACAATAATAATTTCAAAAAGAGAATGGCAAAATGTGCAAAATTTTCCCAATAATTGCCAAGCTGTTTATTCAGCGATGTGCTGTCTTCTGCATTGCTACATATTTGTTAGATTAATACATTTTTAACATGTTTTGGTATTTCAGATTTGGTTTTGGACTGCATTCATATACCCAGAACCATCAACAGCAATAGAATGGGCAGTTTCATGAGTAGAACTGATTTCCATTCACCCAGGGGAATTTGGAAACATCCCCCTTCTCTCAAAACCTGCTCAGATTTGGAGTGGATTTTCTTAAAGAATTTAAGGAAGAAGGATAATGTAGAGCGGTTGCATATGGTCACTTAATCCCGGGGTCATGTGATCACCTTTTGCAACCTGCTGACAAGCCAAGTCAATGGGGAAACCAGATTCACTTAACAACCATGTCACTAATTTAACTGCAGTGATTCACTTAACAAATGTGGCAAGAAAAGTTGTAAATCTTGGCAAAGCTCATTTCACAAATTTCTCACTTCACAACATACATTTTGGGCTCAATTGCGGTCATAAGTTGAGGACTACCTGTATATACTTGGTCTGATAATGTTTTAAAGAAGACTCTTAACAAATGTAATAAGTTGGCTAAATTCAGTGTAAGACTTTAGAATAAAAGTCTTATTTTAGTGTAATACTTTAAAAATAAATTCTGTTTTTAAAAGCATTTAGTACTTTTCTTTTTTTGAAATCCCCCTCCCCCCCCAAAAAAAAACAACAACAACCCCTCACCGTTTTGAGTTTCTGTCCTGGAGATTGTTTGTGTGTTTGTCCCTGATAGTACTTCACAGAAAGCGACTGATGGATCTTCCCAATATGGACAGAATGTTTATGGATGGAACAAACTGTGATGTAGGCTTCGAGGCTGATTGGGAGCTTTGTGTTAACAACTGGTGAAAAGCTTGACCGTTAAGTGACCTAGCTCAAACAAACCCCCAACTGAAGGGTGCTGTTTTGACATAGATACCTGCTTGGCTAGGCACAAGATAAAAGCGAGGATGAAAAACAAAAAACAAAAAAAACCAAAACAAAATAAGCACTACCAAAGCTGAGTTTTTATTAAAAAGCAACAAATGGAAAGGCTAGTAATAGGATAGCACTGTGTATCTCTTCTGTATATCATTTATTCTCTATATCATTTGCCCAGACCTAATAGTAGCATTTATTTAAAAGCATCACTTGCTTTTTAGCTATTGATGCAGATGGTTTGTTAGAAGATTGTCTCTTGCTTAATAGTTGTAATGTGATACTACTTTCAGTTTAGAAAAGCAGTGAATTAACAGTCTAAAAGCTGCCTTGATTGAAGTGTTTGTTAAAATAAAAGATCTGGCATCCAGAAGTAGTGAGTCTACTGTTGATTACTCTCACAACTTGTTTTTCTTAGAGGTTTTTGCATGAACAAATGCATGTTTTTTTTTGTTTAAAAGCAAGCATATAATGGAGTGCTTGGTTTGTATCATAGTAGCGCACATGTTCTGGCAAGTAACTTTGACAGGAAGCTTATTATGCCTATTCCAAACAATGACTCTTCTATCTTTATCTCCCCAATTCATTGCTAGCCACAGAAAGTCTTAACCTCAATTTTTTTCTAAATAAAAAAGTTTCTGTTTCTGACTACTAAATTTAGTTAATATCTATCAGTTAGCTACCAGCAACAAAAGGTTATTTCAAAGCATTACATATAATTTGTGTTCTCTGCTAATAACAGCATCTGAATTTTTTTTCTACTCCAAGTTGGCTCATCCATATTCAGGTATTAATTAACTTGTAGGTCAACTACAAGTTTGGCTAATTCATAATTAGTATGATGTTTTCCTAAGTTCTAGTCAAGAATATTTTCAAAATGTGTGTTTATTTGGAAATCATATAGCAATTTACTAATGTTACATAGTTCTTTGAGTAAAAATTAAGCCCTGTATTATAAATTAGGGATAATAGATTTTAGATATATGCAAGCTTTTCCTTCCTTCCTTCCTTCCTTCCACCCACCCACCTACCCCCCCACCTACCTACCTACCAACCTAGTATTTAACAAGCAATTTATCTTACTGCAAATCATTTGTGATTTATCAGGAGATACAGGTCTGTCATGCTCTCTCTTAGTATCAGTCAATCAGCTAATCTAATTGAACTGATAAAAAGTATGCAGATATTCATGAACCCCGGAATAAGCATTTGTTAAGGGAAACATTTATAACTGATCACAAAGTAAAAAGAGAAAATCTTCTTCAAGGTGAGCTTGACTTCTAATGACTTCATAGATGTGTTCATGTAATTTTCTTGACAAGAGTACAGAACTAATTTTCAGGCTTCTGGGATATTTTACTCTACTTCAAGTATTGCTTTCAACTCTAGTATTTCCTGGTGGAATCCCATTCCATTGACCAGAGTTATTGAGAGTTGGGTGACATACACATTTAATAAATGATGATGATGATGATGATGATTAAGCATTAGCCAGGTCTGGCCTTGCTTAGCTTTTCAAGAACAGCTCTAACTATATTCTTTTATGGATTTTTCATCTAGGCAAGTAAGGAATTCAAAGTATATCTTCAAATGTTAGATTTAAGAGAAGGATTTGCACCTCTCTTTAAAAATAAATCTTGTCCCTTACCAAATAAGTACTGTAGAGAATATCTAGGATTAATACTTAGAAAATTATGAATAGGGTTCTGCTGTCCCTTTGAAATAACTGCTTTGGAATAAGCAGTAATATTCAAACTTTAGAGAGGATATGAATGTGAAACATAATTAGAAAAAATAGCGCAAAAGGGAAGGAATAAAATGCATAAAATATAAACCTTTCAGGAGAAACTATTATTGGATATTAAGCATTTACAATCTTGGCACCACATTAATGGAACATTAAAAATACTATAGAACTTAAGATAATTATAGAGGAATGTATAGAGCATTTCCAAAATTGGATTTAATTCCTTATAAGGTACTTTATTTCTTTTCAACATACAAATATAATGATTTCCCGTAAAGGTAGGTTTCCAATAACAATTAATGAGAATTAAAATGAGATGCCAAAATGAAGTACCAGTGTTTACATATGGCTAATTAAATAGAGGAATGCTCAAGTCCACTAATTTGCAAATTTAAAAATACAAATTTTCCAAACAGCTAATAAATATCTTATTACACCCAAGACCAGACCATAAAAGTTAAAACAACCAAATGCAATTTGAGAATACAATAAAATCCTGTTGATTAAATAATTTTGTTATAAATTCTGAACATAGGGAAGTCATATCACTTGAGTGTAAAATTAGCCACTGTATAGTTGATTTCAGGATGCTTATCTTTTAGGAAAAAAATTAAATACCATTGGTTTGAATGGCCAGACAGTCTCCAAATGGCCACACAAGGAACGTTTCCTGAAGAAGAATGAGCATTCAGTCAAATGTAATTTTCAAAGGAGTACAATGAAGCCTTCTTTTACTAAAACGAGGCTTGATTAAGAAGCACTAAATACCATAAGAAGTCAATTTCAATAGTTTACAGACATTAAAACATATATAAATAAGAGCAGTTTACAATTATAGTCTAATTATATTCTTTTCTTTAATATTTACTACTTAAACACTATTATTATTATTGATAGTCGCACAGTTATCCAGATGTTCAGACTGGGTTTGCCATTTTTGTCTACCTATCGAGACTTTATCAAGGACCTGGGATAGGCAAATCTGGATGCTTGACAGTGTTCCAGATACTATTGCAGGATGGAAGCTGTTCCAAGTAAAGCCACCTTCTGCAATTGACTTGATGGCAAATTTGTCAATGCCTATGGTATTCAAGTGGTGTTCCGGTTGTTTTGGGATTGTGTTATTAGTATAGACTTTATTCATTAAACATGAAACTCAGTGAACTGAACATTAACAAATGCATCACAACACCATTGAGTGGTGCTAATGGTTGATACGGGTTGCTGCCAGCATCCTAGGTATCAACCAAGTACCTTCTTAAGATGTACAATGTTCCCAGTAGCGCAGTCTTTTGCAGTTCTGCTGGTGTTATTGCGGGAAGCTGTAATTTCTTCATGTATTTTATAAAATTCTTGGGCATGGTACCAAGTGCCCCGATGACAATGGGTATCACTGTTACATGTTTCATCCATAATCACGTAGTTTCAATGGCCAGGTCGCGATATTTTGAGATTTTTTATAGTTATTTTTCGTCGACTCCGGTGTCTCCTGGTACAGCGATATCAATAAATTGTACGTTTCGGTTTTCGACAACTGTGATATCTGGCGTGCTGTGTTCCAAATGACGATCTGTCTGTATTTGAAAGTCTCACAAGATCTTTACCTTCTCATTTTCGATAACTTTTTCCACTTTATGTTCCCATGATTTTTTGGATACAGGTAAGTCGTATTTTTTACATAATGACCAGTGGATTAATTTAGCAACTCGGTCATGTCTAGCTTTATAATTAGTTTGTGCAATTTTGCTGCATTCACATATTAAATGTGAAACAGTTTTGAATTTGTCGTTGCAAAGTCAGCAGTTTGGATTGTCAGTGGATTTTTGTATCTTCACTTTCATGGCATTAGTTTGTAGCGTTTGTTCTTGAGCAGCCAATATTAAATCTTCTGTTTCTTTCTTGATGGTTCTCATCTTAAGCCATGCCCATGTTAAGTTGTCATCACATTTTCCTTCAATGTTTTTCAAGTGCTGTCCATGCAAAGCTTTGGCTTTCCATCTATTTAATCTGTCACCTAGCTGTATTTCCTTATATTCTGCCTTTGTTTCTGTTTATTTTTATAATGTTTTCCTTTTTCATATCCTGCAGCAATTTTTCTGTACTTTGGCTCACATAATCATTCAAACTTCAGTTTTTTTCTTCTACAGTTTGATGGATTTGCAATAGCCCCCTGCCCCCTATTTTTCTTGGCAG
This sequence comes from Oxyrhabdium leporinum, assembly GCA_032468155.1. Classification (NCBI taxonomy): domain Eukaryota; kingdom Metazoa; phylum Chordata; class Lepidosauria; order Squamata; family Cyclocoridae; genus Oxyrhabdium; species Oxyrhabdium leporinum. Next base: position 9,750 of record JANHFL010001387.1, read on the forward strand.
GTATAACCTGTCAATGTCACTTTGTGGATGTAAAGTGTAGTACATATTCAAAAGTTTGCACGTTTCCAGTCCAGGTTTTCCAGTCCGGCCAAAGTCCAGTTGATGATTCCAGCTGAGAAGCGTATCATTGGAACTGCCCATGTATTAATGGGTTTAATTATGTTTCCATCATTCAGCTTTGATTTTAATATTTTGCGGACCCTCCTGGTGTATTCCTTTTGCGTTGACTTTTTGACTTTTCCATTCAAGATGTTATCTGCTTCCAATATGCCTAGGTATTTGTAACTGTCATCCTTTGCTAATGCTT
>JANHFL010001387.1:10156-34583 GCA_032468155.1 Oxyrhabdium leporinum
AAGAAAGAAAGAAAGAAAGAAAGAAAGAAAGAAAGAAAGAAAGAAAGAAAGAAAGAAAGAAAGAAAGAAAGACTCTTTTCCCGATGTCTCTGAAGAATTCAATCTTGCTTCTTCGCTCGTTGCCAGCTCCTGGCTGCAGGAGATCTCAAATGCTCACAAATGCTTAGAGCAAGGAGAACAATGGATGCCTTTGACAGGCTTGCATTAGAAGTCTTCTTGGAGCTGAGTATCCTTAACAAATCCAAAAGATAAATATTGTAATATCAAAAGCAACTGTGAGCTGCTATAGTATAGAAAGTAAAACTGGTTATGTCTCTGCCTTAATATCAAAGAACTTAAAGGGTGATTTGGGGCCAGTCATTGGCTGTTAGCACAATCTATCTTTGTAAAATGAAATTGGGGGGCTACCTGCTATGTATACACTTGCATGCCTTAATGTAATTTGCTTGTTGGTGAGAACAAAATTTGGGTGGTAGCAAAAAATCTATTAATCAAATATAAACTTGTGGCAAGACATTTAATTTTCATTCTATATTAGCTAATGTTTTTATAGGATGGACAATACTAAATATATGGGAGAGGATGACCGAATATATTCTATTAAATTCAAAGGATTACTCTACCTACAGTCAGCTAGTTCTGCCTGAATTTGTTCTGCCAGACATCATTGCTGGGCATGATCAAAATCAAATCCTTCTATGTATATATCACTTTATTTTGGTGGTGCATTAATTTTTGCATGATACAGCTTTATATCATTTATTGCCCTGAATGTTCATTGAATATATTTCTAGCCTGTGTCTTTCCTTTTGCAGATATACATGTTGAAACCCTAGTGGTAGGAATGTCTTTCTGCAAAATTCTCTGAAAAGGTTGTAGGCTGAGAAGTTACACTTATATGTTTCAGACCTACAAACAGATTTCTTTGTGTTTCCAAAGTAGAATAATTGTATTTTACATTCAGACTCAAAATGAAAAGAAAGCTTCTATTCTTTCTCTTTGTTCATCCATCTCCTCTATTTCTTTATATTAGAAATAATGATCCCATTACATGTTTTGCTAATAATACTTAAATTTGTGGCATGCTCATTTGGGAAGCTGTGAATATGTGCAAAGTCCTAAGCACTTGTGGACTTTTGTGGCAGGTGTCCTTATCTTTGATTCTTGAGAATGTTTTCAAAGCATATGTGGTAAAAGTATAAGAAGTTAGGAAAATGAATCTTTGCAAAATCCTGTTACAGAAAGGTTTGGATTAAGATCTATTGGATCTAAAAAAACTTATTATTCTTCACCTTCTATATTTCTTATTAATGTTGTATGTGACAATTATAAAAAGTGCACAGTTTTCTTCTGTTGGAGGATACGGTTTTGATAAAGATGAGGAGGCACAGAACAAATATTCTGGCATGTACTGTACACAGTTTTTTTTAATCTACTTTATGTGATATTAGAGCTGATGACAGAACACTGTATGCCTCAGCAGGTGGCAGCACCTAGTCAACTCAGCTGATCTTCGAAGCTTAAGCAAGGTCAGTCCAGGTTAGTACTTGGAAAAGGGGCTTGGCTAAGTTGGAAGGTTGAAAAATACCCTGAAAGAGAGTAATGGCAAACAATATCTCCAATAATAAAAATTAATTTGATTTGAATAGTTATTATTTCAAATGCTATGTAGTGAAGGGTTCATTTAATAGTTGTAGAAGTTATGTACAGCACAGCTTATTCCAATGTTTTCCAAAAACCATTGGTCGTACAAAAAGAATAACATTCATGCTGCCTTTTCCAGAAACTGGGGACTTTGTTCCCATGAATTTGAAACCCATGATACATAGCAGTAACTTCTTAGTTTAATTATGGTTTTAATGTGTTGTCTTTTAGAAATTACTATTAAAATACACGGATTCACCTACTCCTTGTTCAAATTTGCATTGAAAATATTGCCAGATTTCTATAGACTGGATATTACTTATGACACAGTAAAGATGTCTTGCCCACTTGCATAAGTAGTAAGGATGCATCTCTGTGTATTCATTCTGAGCGAGATAGTAAAATCGCAAAGAACCCAAATCTGTTGACTTGGGATCATGATCTTCAGTTTTATATAGATCTCGGATAGACTGGGATTGCTTAAGAGTGAAGCTTTCTAATTGTGGCTACAGGCAAAAGCAGCGAAACAATTGCTCTGGGCATCTAAATTTTACTAAGGCAAATGTAGACAGGGCAGCGTTGCAGTGATTTATTGGCAGCTGACATAACACTTTGATATTTATTGTGTGCACATTTGTGCACACGTACACACACAAACTTAAAGAAAGAAAGATTAGTAGTCAGAAATTCCATTGGCTCTTCATTCTCTGAAACAGAAGTCACCACAGCCACAATTTTCTCATATCAACAACTGCAAATAGAAACAAATAGCCTTTACATGATACTTTGACCCTAGCTTATTGAAGGTGAAGTCTAATAAAAACAAATAAAAGTGAATGTAGAACAACTTTATTCTGTATCTATATCCTGGGTGAACTGCAAAAGAGGGCAAATGTACAATTCCCTCTTAGTGGATAGTGGAGGGAGGTGGAGTTCCTTGACCCCCTTACCTCCCCAAATGTCTGTTAGATTGCGAGAGGTGTACGACTAAGTCATGCATGCTTGATGTTGAAGAAAAGCCTGTTTTGTGCTTAATACATTGGAGAAATTGTTCAAGATCTGTTCATCCATGTGAAAATATGACCTCTGTGTTACTGGCGAGGTCAGCAAGACCCATGGTGTTCTGCCGAATGAGGGCAGGTCACTGGAGTTAAAGCTGCCTGGGGGCAGATTTGACTTGCACACCTAATTCTGTAAGATTTAGAAAAACAAACAACATGCACAGTGGTGAATGTGTTAAAACTTGTTCTTCTCAGCTAGTATCCTTCTGCTTCCTAAAGTTCAGACATACTTTAAGCTTCCTAATCCTATTTGCTATTCAAATTGTTTTAACGTTGAGTATATTTTAATATATTCAGCTTCCTCGTACCCTGTTTACATAATTTTATAGATGAGAGCCTGGAGACCAGCTATTTATATTCCCATCGTCTATTTGTTTTTCTTATCTGCTGTTGGCTGGTGTGTTTTTTTTTTAAAATAGTGTTGCTTATTATCATATTCTAATTTATTATCTGCTTAATAAGTGTTCTCTGCAATGAGTTCCCTGTACAAGATATTCAGAGCTCATCCAGATAATTTAGATAAATACTATATTCTACTAAACGTGACTTAAGGTTGGACTTAAATGTTTCTGATATTGTATCCAATTCTGTATCTTCAAAAGGGACATGATTAAATTCTGCAAAGACACAAGATAATTTTGGAGATTTGATTAGGTGAACACGTTTTAGTGTCCATTCTCTCTTTTGTTTAATACTCTCACTAAATAAATAAATTGTTTTATTATTATTTATAATGAAGGGACATTCCTAACTTTAAGCTGTATAATTTTGTTTCCACAGTTGCATTGTTTCCAAAGATTTAGGAGCCCCTGCTTGTTTTTTATGAGCTACTGATAGAGGTATACATTTGTAAACTAGGGAGAGATTGGGAACCATGTACTTATCAGTAGATGTGGGTATTTTGTGCAGGAAGGAAGACTGATAATTTTTTTGTAATTTAAAAATGTCAAAATTTAGATTTTAGGGGAAGTGCCCTGTGCCTGCTTACTTTTTTCCCCCCAAATTATCTGTGTGTATTAGAAGTAATGAAATAATCTCTCACATTTCACCAGTCTTTCCAATCTCCATGCTTGCTTCAAATAGGATTATTATAGCATGTAGGAAAGACAGCTTAAGCAAGATCATACTAGTTCATAACAAATATTCAATGTGATGCAATCTATGGCCACCTTACTCAGTTATAAATAATTTGACAAAGTGATTTATGGAGTTGAGTGATGCTATGTGCTTGCAGTGAAATTATTTGATTCACTTCTCCTTGAGTACTTATTTTTAAACAATGAGCATTCATTTACCAATACAAAGCACTTAATACATATTATCCACTTACACATTAATCCTCTGCAATTAGCATTTGTGAGGAAGGCAATGTCCCATAGCTTATTTGGGAGCAAGGTCTGAAGGTCTGAATTATACTAAGCAGCTTGTAGGTCAGATTCCCCCCTCCCTCAATAAATAGACAATAGATTGGAAGTATCAAGTCCTTATACAATATTAATAACATGAAAAAGTAACAATACTTGTAGCTGTGTGTAGACTAGTTGCTACTGCCCAATTTTGAAGACGTAATACTTTATGTTTTTAAAAAACTTAGCCAGATAAATTCCCCCCAGTGGAAAGCATTGATTAAAGTTATACATGATCACTATTTTATTTATGTCTCTCCCTTCGTTTTGGTCCATATTGAAGTAATTAACCCATTATCATATGTATGTGCAGACTAGCACATGATAACAGATACCACAGTCACAGATAAGTATTTTTTCTACAAGACCACTATATTTAAACAGCAATAAGTAGATAATATTCTGATTATAACATTCCAGTGTTGTTCCAACTAATGAAATTTATCAGGATAGTTTAAGAGCCCCTTTTTTCTATATACAAATTTGCTTGATCATTCATTCAACAACAAAGACTCTGTTGATGGTTTCTCCATAGTTTGAAATATAGTTGATATGGCTGAGAAGACAGCATGTTAGTGAAATGTACTTACCAGATATATGTCTTATCACTCTAGAAGGATAAGCCTCTTTTATAGTACGCAATCAGGACTTTAACAGAAAGCCTTTGTGCTTATTTAGTTTGGGTTATGTAATTATTTTACTGCTCTTTTTATTCTTTTAGAATAGACAGCATATTTTTCATTAGAAGGGTAGGTTATCAGTATTTTAATATAAATGAATTAATTAATCTGCAATATTATTAATTATAACCTTGTTATTTTAAATAGTTTTGCTTAAATATAGATTGCATTAAAATCTAATTAATTTCATTATCATGGATCCTAATGTTTTAATTTATTCTCTTGCACCATCTAACCTTTCCACATATGGAGAGAGGATAATAAGAGGTTGCTAGGTAAGCTGACTTCAAGTTTTGAGATCTAATTTGCTTGTTTACTGTAACCTCAAGCCCTACCACCAAAGCCTGATGCAAAAGATACTGGCTTAAATTTAAATAACATGAAAACCATGTTTTTCTTGCAAGGATCAGTTAATAGGTTTTCTGCACAAAAAATATTTGTAATTACTAGAAGATTTCTTCTTTTCACTGTATTGTTTAGGATAGGGATGAAGGAATCATCCTTTACTGAAGTTCTTGTTAAAAATTGGGAATCAGAAATCTTTAATAATCTACGATAAATCAATTTGAGATCTCCCATTACACCTACTGTATCTTTAACCTGATCACCCCATACATTCTGTAATTTTAAACATTGATTAGGTCAAGATCTCTGCTTGTGAAAATGTTAAATTAATAGCATTGTTACAAAATCCTTAGGCGAGATGATGCAACCTAATGAATTACAATATTTTTCTGTGGCTGTATGGATGTGTATTAATTAGGAAAAGATGGAAGAGGCTGTGTCTAAGTTATTTTTACTTTGGTTGGTTAAGCTTACATGCTCTGCTTTGTATTAAGCTGCACTAGGTATTTATAGGTCTTACATAATTAAAGCTTCTGTTGTCTATTCTATATTAAGGGATTCTTGCTGTAGACAGTTGTAGATGATTTGAATGGAAAAAAAATACTGCTACCTAGAGCAAACATAATTGAGTCTTGGTTTGCTAGTTGTGTGAGGTCACCCAGATGCTGTCAGAATTATTCTTGGAAGAAGGAAAACTACAGTAGAACCTCTGGTCACAAATATGCCTGACCACGACCAAATCAGGTTCTGACCAAAAAAATCACGAAATTTTTGAATCTGGTCATGAACACATACTCGGGTAGCGATCAAACATGACTCCTGACCCAGAAATTCCTGAAGACAAAACATTAGAAGATGAAGAAATCGCCGAAGTTTATGGAATGAATTATGGCCATGACCAGAGGTTCTACTGTATGTGGGTTTCATAATAATTCTCTTTACTAATGTTGAGAAGATACCACTTGTAGAATAAAGAAGGATATGGTGGTAATCTCCTTCTATTTTTCTTTCTTTCTTTGTTCTTCATGATTGTAGACTACTGATGGGCTGCTAGGGACCATATATTCAAATGAGTAAAAAAAAGTAAGCAACCTGAGAGATATAAACTCTAAGAACTCTCTGTGAATGAGATTCCATTCTGTCCCTCAAGCAAAACAGTAGTATGAATAAGGAGAATTACCAACCTCCTGGCTGGTAAACAATTTACCTGCTGCAAATATAGATAATTTCCACATCCTGATCTATGAATGATAAGATGGAATGTCTCCAGTACTCATGAATTGTCAAGTCTCATCGAATCAGTACAAATTATAGGCAAACTCTTTGCCTTTGGCTCTCAATTAAAAAAAAACAAAACAAAACAGAGGCTCGCCTTTAGTTGCCCCCTTTTTTTAGTTTATAATTAGTAGACCCGTGACCTGTTGCATCATCTCTTCAGATATATTTCCTTACCTAATCTGAGGACCAGAATAACCATGAGCAGAGGTAGTAAGAGGTAGTGGGAGTAACTTCTGATTTCCTGCCAGTTTCCCCATTGACTTAGCTTGTGGGAAGCTGGAAGGGAGCCTTGGAAATCATGATCAGGTGTCAGTGGCCAACTGTGGTGACTCTGTAGTGGCTGCAGTTTTGTGATTACAACTGGTGGTGAAATTATGATTACACAGAAGTAATGGAACTTGGATTTTTTTACACATTTTTTATGTTAGCAGATTTGAGGTACTTTGATTCAAATTGTTTTGTACTCTGATGCACAGTTATTTTGTACTATAATGCTAATTGAAGGTTACAAATAAATAAACAGACAAGAGAGGTTTATTAGTATATAGATGTTCTAATTAAATCTGTGTTATAGAATTGTTATAGTTGATTTCTGCCTTATTTAAACACTTTTCACACACAAACATTCCTGAGAAGAGCTATATGTCTATGGAGATTCTCAGTCATCCAGGTCATGGTTGTCCCAAAGGTGCTTTTTCAAGAAGCAACTGGACTTTCTGGTTTTTCTTTGAGGTTGTTTCGCTTCTTATCCAGCTCTTATTGGATGGTGGGGAATGGAAGGATTTATACTCCTTAGAAGAGCTATACTACCTGGTTTGTAATGGCTAAGGATCTGGCCATTAGCTTCATGTATTTATTAATTTATCAAACCTAATCAAGATATTGGGATATATAGGTGAAGTTCTTCTGTTTTCTTTAAGAGATCATACTTATTGTTTAAAAAAAAATGAGCAACCCTAATATTTTTTCAGATGTCAACTCTTTCTCAAAGCACCACATAGAAATGTGTAATACATTCAAATTATGGGGTCAGTGAATTGGTTTGTATGTACTTGAATTGAGAACTGCATTCTTTTCAGAGCATGTTTAATTTTAAACAAAAGTATTACTTAATTTTCTTCCAGTGGAGATTTTGAGTTTAGTATTACTCAGTTGTGTGTTTTGGTGAACTGTAATGATGTTGCATAATGAAAAAACTGTCTTGTTTCTACATGATATTGTTGAAAACGTAGGTCTGTTCCAAGAGTCAAGCTTTATGTTTAAACCAATTTTGTGGTTTAACTTTTGTATTGCTCTTTCAAATTAGTCCACTCAGCATGTGTTGTGTGTAGGTTGCCATTAAAGTAGGTAGCAACGATTAGTTCCCTCACCCAATACCAGATTAGAACATTGTGTCAGACTTTTATCATGCACTGCAAATGTGCATTTAAGTATCTTTTGGGAAAAGAAATCGCTTGTTAGCTTCATATTAAATTAATTATTACAAATATTTTATTACTTTTCAAATCATTTTATGACTTCAAAATCTGTACTAGCTTGTTGCTCTTAGTTAAAGTGTGTTAAAGCTGTGTTAAACTTTTCACATTTGTTTTAAAATATTCAGATTAGCTGTAAATGTGCAGAATTTATGAAAATTGGCAAAACCTACAATATATTTTTACTTAAGGCTGATTTTCATTTGTATGTACCGCATAGATTTACTAATTTATTGAGAAGCATCAGGTAATACAGTTTAGTATTTAGAGAAAGAGTAGTAATCTGTGGTTTCCAGATGTCATGGAACTTCTATTCCTATCATTGCAAACAACAGTGATCAGTGATTATGGCAACTGTAGTCCAGTAATATGTGCAAGACAAGCAATTTCTCATCTTTGTTAAGGTACTGATTATAGTTGTTTCACTTTTCACTCACATATGTTTATCATTTTAAAAACATAAATTGTTGCTAGAAGTTAAGGATTTCTAATTTTGCATCCTTTTGTCAACTAAGTGAGTTTGACATATGCTGTATGTCAAACTTATATGAAAGACTACTCTGGAAAAAGTGCAGTTATTATTTTGGTTATTATCAGCTTTTGTTTTTATTAGTTTTTCCAATCAGGAGTGCTCCAGATATCAGTTTTCATCATTCTCATCAGCAATAGTGGTACAGCCACAAATCTGAATAATGTTAGGTAGGAGATGAATGGTATTTAAGGTACTTTCGTAGCAATCTTCTCCACTATTCTGTGTTCTCTTTCTAGAAGTTAAATCTATGTTATGATAGACCAGGGGTATCAAACTTGTGTTGTCACAGCAGCATCCCATGACGTATTGGGACATTTTTCCCCTTCACTAAACTGGGCAGGGGCAGGAGCAGCATGTGACGCATCCGGCCTGCAGGCTGCGAGTTTGACACCCCTGTGATAAGAGTACAGGAGTCTATCAAAATGCATTCAGCAATGCGAAAGAAATTATCTCCTAAGCATACATTTTTCAGTTTCTATTAATCCTCTTCATGGATCAGGGATTGGGGACTCCTGGCTACAGGACCAACCAAAGGTGATGGGCATGGCACCTTCATCTAAAACCTTTTAGAGGACAAGTGTGTTGTTGAGTTATACTTGTATTTGTTGATCTTTCTGTTTAACATTGAAAATCTAGAAATGAGTTTACAAATTCTTTTTGCGCTCAACAATTGAAGAATGCCCCCTAAATAATGGCTGGTCATTTCCTTTAGTTAATATGTAGAAGATGAACACTTTGCATCTATGGGCTCCTTCACATCAATTAAAAAAGTCCATGACAGAAGTATAAAAGTGTTTGTCATTGCCTTCTTCTGAGATTTATTCCAATGTCACAATATACATTATAGTGATAGGGTTTCTTGAGGGGGGAGGGATGTCCTTTTCTAAATATTGGATGGGACTGACTCTATTTTCAGAGCTAGATAAGGTTCCTTATATATTGCCCATGCACTGCTGAAACTCTTTTTCCTTTAAAGGTCCAAAATAGACTATTGCTACTTCAAATCTCAGTCATTTGTTTACACATATATGTAAATGTGCATGTGTGTCACAGTAACTGCAACTTGTCCATATGAATGAATATTCATAGATCAAGTACCATGTGGAAATCTTTACATATCAGCTCAAGCATGAAGCTCTTCATTGAAGTTGGTTCAAATATCCAACTGCTAGTTATCTTTCTAAAACAGCTTAGTGTTCACTTTCTGATTCTTTAATTCTATCTACATTTAATTGGCAGTAAAACTTCCATTGAACTCATATGGATTTGTTTCTGTGAATATTTTAATCCAGACATGAAATATGTATTTGCAGTTTTGGAAATGAAAGCCCAGAAATTTTGTTCAACGATAAATCTGAATAATTAGGGTTTTTTATGAATTTACTTTGATCATATGATCCTTAGTTTACTGCATATGAAACAAAAAGTCTAAATGTTTAAAATTGAAATGGTTGCCAAGATGAAATTCTGTTTAATGTGCAAAGGAAAGAAATGTTTGAAGATGGGTTTGGGGCAGATAATTTAAAGATTCACATGCTAACTCATGTGTATGATTGACGTGTAGAAATCCATATTCCAAATTAGTTCCGGATATGAAAGCTCTGAAATAAAACTACATTTGTAGAAGAGACAATATACTATATTAAATTACTAATTGAAGAAAAAGTATATTTGAGAAAAGATAATATATTTTTAAAATCTTCATTTAATGCACCATAAAATAAAATACAAAAATGCATTATCTTAAAGGATCATACACTGAGGTAGGATGTATAGTTTTTACTATTTAACTGCAACTGAACACAACATGCCATCTAAAATCCAACAATCTCCGGTCAAACTAGATATTTTTATTGTATTAGCTGCTTGAGAACAAAAATGTGCTTCTGAAATGTCTTCTTTTAAATGATTAAAATTACTTCTATTGTGAAAAAATGGAGAGAAGCTGAGTTAGAGGGAGAAAGGGGGAAGAAGCTTAAGCAGAAGGTGCTTAATTTGGCAGACCTCAAGTAATAATGCTGTATTACAGGCAAAGGCACATTTTAAAGCTTTCTGTTATTCTAATGATGTTTAGTGCATTTCTTCACATGCACTCCTGGAAAAAAAAATTAAAGTAGTGGAGATAGATTCTTATCTAAATGGATTGTTACAAGTTGGAGCTTGGAATGCAGGCTTATGCACTATCTGTTCCTTAGCACAGTAAATTCCAGTGCTTTGTCCAAATTTTTTTCTAAATAGCTTTAGTTTATCACACATAATCCACTTGAAGGAGACATTTTAAATGTTCTAAATGGGCAGTTGGTGAGCAAGGCTTATTGTAGTTTAGTATTTTCTAAAAAAATGAATGAGAGAAATGTGAGTACATGTTTTTTTTTATATAGCAGATTGGCATGATGTGGTGACAGTTGGATGATGTTTGGTGGTTTGGAACAATCACAGGGAAAGAAAGGTTTTAAGGAGCTATCTGTATGGTGTGCATTTTTCTTCGCTGACCTTCACCTTTTGCTGTCTTGTTCTTTTTAAGAAATACGCATTAGGGAATAAAACTACCCTTAGAATATTATTTTTCTGTTCAAATATTGGTACAGTAGCATGCCTAAAGGATAATGCTATTCCAAAAATTTATCCTGTATTGAATCCAACCATTATCATTAAACTGAATGGAGAAGTGTTTTTGATTTTCTTTGAAATAAAACTAATACAGTAAAATGAATTTTCATTGGTAAGGGGTAGAGTGCTTATAATTTATTTAATTATGCAATGGCCAATGTGACTATCCTACCTTTGTGTCTATAGTAATGTCTTCAGAAGTCATCACTCTCTCTGACTTTCTACATTTCACTTAATTTCAGGAAAGAAAACTTGGGGGAATTCCTCTGTGGGGATTTTTAGATCAGGAAGTATAGATAACTGGGGAAGGCCAGAGAGTGGTGGAGGAATGTGTAACAGAACACACAAACAGTCACACACACAGAGAGAGAGAGAGCAATTTTCTATTATCTTGCAGGAAACAAAGTCAAAAATAGAAGATGAAAAAACAGAAACCTCTTTCTCAGGAGGAAAGAGACTTTGGGGAAATGGGCAAATGATTTCAGCACAATGTGAATTCTAACTTTTTCACAGCAGTTCATCTGAATCAGGTGTAGTATATATTCTGTGTGTGTGCGTCTGTGTGTGTATAATGTTATGTATACACACATATACACAATCTGCATAATGTGATATAATACAAATGCAACACACAGACACACACATTACACCACAGGACAATACTGCATTTTTTTAACTTAATTTTCTCTTTGATTACCATTGCAGGATTCTTTATGCATAAGACCTTTTACTTAATTGTTAATCTGATGTTTGTTCTTCATATCTTTATGGTAATATCAGAAATGATTACAGAACAGTGGGGTTATCTAGAAGTTTAATATCTCCTTATGTTACCCTATTTCATATGATATAAAGAAATTATATCCTACCATTTGATTTTTACTCATTTTTTTCTATCACAGTTATAAAACCATTGAGAATTTGGAATTTTGTTATTATTGTTGAAATGTGTGAAATGGAGATAAACTCTTAATCTGGGAATTTGGGCGAGCAGGGGTCTCTTTAATTTGTAAGTGTTTTCCTTAGTCTAAATTTTGAGCCTAATCACTTATGATGTCTGTTCTAAAGAATAATAATGTTACAAAGGATGCTAACATTAGTGCAAAATGTGGATTTTCTTAAAACTGAACATTCTGAACACGTTGTAGTTAACATTTCAATTTTACTCATGGGAGTTAAAAAAAACCAAGATTCTTTGTGTCCACAGTTTCAGGGCATGTAGAAAACTCTCAAAAGATTTGCTGATGCTTCTGCTATTTTGTCAACTTATTATTGTAGCTGGTAATTATTTGTGAAATCTGAGGTTGGAAGGGATTTCAGAGGTCTTTATTACTTTCAGACCATTTTTCTCTCTTATCAAGGTAATTTGGAGCACTATTTCTCTCTTCTAGAATTTTAGCAATCCCACAGAAAAAATATTTAAGTCTGTCAATATATATGTATACCCTGAGTCCCTCTCTCTCCTTATCTATTATAAATAATAACATTGAAGAACACTGGGCTCAGGGTAAAGCTCTCAGATATTTCCCTCTGTGTAAAGATGGATCCATTAAGAACCATGTGTTGGGTATGCTACTTCACAACTATGAATTCATCTCATAATAGGACTCCCCTGTCCCGAACTGCTCCACTTCATCAAGAAGGAGTCTGTGATCAGCTACACCAGATGCTTAACTAAGTATTACATATACTGTATCCACAGCATTACCTTATTTACTAAACTAGTCACTGGTCAAAAAAAAATTGTCTAGGACAAACATTTTTAATAAACCCATGCTAGTTTCTACTAATAACTTCTCAATTATTACAATCAGTGGTTCTGAGATCACATCCACTTATCTCTTTAGTACCTTCAAATGTAATCTGTCTGATCCTAGTGACTTGAATTGACACAAAACAACTAGGTATTTTCTGTTCGTTTCCTTGACTATTTGAACCTGCATTTTTCTTCTGCTCCCATATGGTATAGTTCCTAACATTTTTTTTTCTTTTGTAAAAAGCAGATGCAAAATAGGAATTGAACATTTGAGCCTTCTTCCTGTTCTCTCTGCCAAACATGCCATCTTCTCCAACCAATGGACGGTTTCCTTGACTTTTGTTCCTTACATACCCAAAGAACCTTTTTGGGGGGTATGTAAGAAACAAGAGAAAAGTCAAAGAACTTTTTTTGTTATTTTTGGCATTCATTGCGAGCCTTCGCTCATTCAGTGTAATGTTGCTGAAGAATGGAATTCTAGGATTTTTTCCTATACATTCTCTGTGTGTAACTTTCTTGGGAGGGAGGGGAAGTAAAAAGGGACAATCAAGAGAACCAAAGGGGAACTTTTAGGAAGAGAAAGGGTAGAGATTTGACCTGAATGAGAGGAACCCCTGCTGACATGGCCAGTCTGAGTCACTGAATGGCCTGAATACAATAAATGCTTCTTTATCCTGTCTTGAAAGAAACAAGATAGCACAGCCTAAATGCTGGGGTATGCTTAAATAGGCAACTCTGAGTTGTTTGAGGTAAGTGCGTTTGAAATCTGAGCCTCAGGACAATCTGTGAGTTGTCACAGGTCATCTGCCCTGCTCTGCGGGTTAGGCCCTGAATTTGTGAGGAATTGTATGTGGGCAGATTGTTGTACAAATATCTTGGTTAGTTGTCCCCTTTCACGAAACCACAACCTGAAAAGTATTTTAAAAATAATACTTAAATATTATTTGAAAGATCAAAAGGCCACACTAAAAGGGTTTAAAAGTTTAACTTATGTTGCATTATTTCGAGATTTGAAAAACTGCACTGTAGCGCCGTAGCTGTCATTTTAGTTGTACGATTTGTGATGTATCTGTTTTATATTGTTTTGTTTTGTTTAAATAGTGTCTTCTACTTGTTATGCTGAGTTCTTATGCTTCTAGCAATTTCGCAGGCAATGAGTCTGCTTCAGTGATCTCAAATCCTTTTAGACTAATTTGTGAAAAAGGAGAAAAAGAACTAGCTTTTTTTATCATCCACTCATTGTTCAAAAGCAGGGGTCTGGGTATTTTGCAAGCAAAGTTTATTTACAAGCAAGGCTTATCAAGGTACTTTTTAAGGGCTAAATTACTCTGATAATGTCATTAGTGTTGAAAGAAGAAAGGAAATGGATTTCCTTTTCCCTTCCCAAAATATGCTCCTCCAAGAGCATATTGTGAGGGCCAACTTATCAATGGCCATGAGAAAGATGCCAGTGACAACCAGACTTTGCATTAGAAACTTGCATATATGTGCAACACAAATTCAAGCAATGCCCTTATATAGCCAAGGGGCATTTTTAAAAGCCTCTGGCCCCTCAGTCACTGGACTACTAGTTAATTGCCACATGGACATTGTGGCACATGGACAGATAATATGACATTTTCAGTTTCTCTTACTAGCAAACGCCACAGCGTTGCTTGCACTAGTTGCTAAGAAGCTGTCAGAAACCATTAGGAGTTGGCTGAAGTTGCCCTATGGCATTTCCTCATGGCATCAGCAAAACGAGTATAAATCACCCAGTGGAATCTACTGCTATACTAATGAGGCTGTAAGCTTGTTTATGGACTAGCATCATTTTTATGATTATTTCCACCTTTTCAGCTTGCCTTCATTGGCAGAGGGAGAAGTCAACTTCAAGCATGAAGTCACTGCTGACATTTCTCAAACGTGGTTCATAGTTGCTACCATGTGGTTGGTTAGTTAGTCAGTCTTCGAGTCCTTTTTTTTGTTGTTGTTTTTAAAAAAGTAGGGTAGAGAAAGCAGAAGAGGAAAAGTATTCTCAAGAGGCCTTATAGAGGTGACAGTATTGAATTGCAGAGTGAATGGACATGCTGTTTAGACTTTTAGCTGAGATTTTTCCTTTACAAAGAATCAAGTTTCCGAATCCTCCCCCCCCCTCCAGAAACAATTGCATTAAAATCTATAGAAGTAATTTCTTCTAAAGGACCTTGTTTCATTAATTTGCTTTTTCCCCCTCTTATCCTTCTTTTATCTTCTGTTGGACTGGGCTGGAGTTTATTGTTTTAAGCTTCTCCGAGCGTGCACAAGTATTTTACATGGGATTGAAAGCATTTGCTTCCAATGAAAACCTTGTCTTAGATTACAGCCCAGCAGTGTAATTTCCCTCCCAGATGGGAGTAAAGTAGCTGTATTTGCCTAAAAACAGTAGGAAGAACAAACTGTGCATTAAGCCAAGGCTGTTTTTGGCTTGAGCTAATGATGTAACAGAAATCTTTTATTTGGGATAGGTCACTGCCTGGGACTGACGGGAGGTGATCTGGGTCTTGCTTGAAAGGTTTTTCCATTGTATCTCCATAAGCCTCCCCTTTCAAAAAAGGGTGGCGATGGTGGTTTCTGTTCCTAATGTTTCTGCTTTCATACAGCAGAAATAAACAGGAAAGATTCTGGGGGAGTGTTCTTCATGGAATGCAGAAAGCCTTCCCCTCCTAATGGAGTCTATAATTCAGGTGCCCCGAAGGCATGCTTTCAGGAATTCTTTGGCCTGAGGTAATGCTAAGCTAAGCCTGCTTTGAGGCCTTGATTATCTATTGATGCACAAAGCTGGAAAAAAAATCTCCATTGAATTATAGTAGATATTTCCATAAATTATCAATGAATTCTCTTCTATCCAGGCACAAGGCATGGCTTGCTAAAATAATTTGAAGCCAGGGTGGGGGTGGGTGGATGGGTGGTAAGGCAGCTGAAAGTATATTTAAAAAAAGAATAAGCAATAGGATGTCATCACGTTAGAAGCCCTTTTTACTTTTAACCATTGACCGCCTGATACATTTCTCCTTCCTTGCCTCTTTTTAATTGCCCATCAGACTAGAGGATGTGGATTAGTACGGGGAAATTTTAAATGCCATTGTTTGCTTATGTTTATTTTATGAATCATTACTTTACATGGGGAATTGCTTCCCTGAATAAAACCTTTCAAAGACTTTTATCAGCCATAAGACATCTAAAGTATTACTATGAGGGTTCCTTTTTAGAAATACGAATGCCTCTGTTGAACTTTCATGAAGCAAAGGGCTTTCTATGAAGGTAGTCACACTCATTTTTTAAAGAATCAATTCTTACAAGATTGCATGCTCAATCATTATTTTGAAGAATTAAAATGGCTATTTAAAACAAAGACTTTTTAAGTGTTTATTTTTTTGATAGTAATTGCCTAAATTAGATCGAAACATGAATGCTTATAAAGATTGTGACAGTGGGAGCTCTAATCTGACATCTTGTCTGTATGAAAAAGATGAAACTGAAATATAAGTAATTATTCTAAGCTATCCTGAAAAATGCTTTTCAGGTTTTAACTGCTGGCCTTCCTGCTGTGTTTCTTGCAGTATGAAAAAATAAGCTAAAAGCACAGCATAAATAACTGGTTTCTATAAATTTAAGTTTGAACTTCACTAATAAAATTCAGAAAGGCAAGCTCTTGATGGATATACAGTGATTGTAGATGGTGTAACAATGATAAGAGTTCAATGAATCATTCTATTTCTGGGCTACCCTGGGTTTGCATGTGCCCATTCATAATTTAGTTTGACTCTATTTTTGTTTTTATATGATAATTTGAAAAAAGCATTACAAAAGTTTTATTTAAATATGTGTGGCTATTTTTAACTCCTCATATAAATATTTATATATGGTTTTATCTTAAGTACACCTTCCTAAGGATTTTTTTCCTAAAAGATACATGCATTTTAATGCAATTTGATCCTGTTTTATGAGAAAAAGAGAATTCATAACAACATTTTAACAAATGGAAAAGTCCAAAGAATAATTATATTCTAATCTTAATGTGAGAAGATGATAGTATGCAACTTCTGATCAGGATGTGAAAACATTTAATTTGTAATGGTGATTCACCTTATTTAAATCTCCCAGACGTGGTCCCAAATAATGTCTTCCATATTTACAAATAGCTTTAATTGTAAGTGCTTGGCATTGTTTAAAAAGTCTATAAAAAGTCAATCTGGTTTGGATATATGGTGTGTAGCTCAGTGAGAGAGCACATTATTGGCATTCAGAAAACCTCAGCTTTAATGGTTAGCATCTTGAAGTGGGATTTTAAGGAACATCCTTAGAGCTGCAACCAGAAAATAGATGAAATTGTGCTGCAGTTGCGATTTGGAATTCACAACAGCAAAAAAAAATTGTGATAGGTTTAACATTATTTCACGAAATAGTGTGAATTTTCATTATGTTTATGATTGTTCTTATGTGTGTTTAGTACATATGTTGGGTGTGTATGTACCTACCCAATTAATTTTTAGTTATAGAATCTCAAGATAGCTAAAGTGAAACATTTGTTCACTACATTTACAGGTGACGGCTTGGACAACAGTGTAGCTTCTCCCAGCACAGGTGATGATGATGATCCAGATAAGGACAAAAAGCGACATAAAAAGCGGGGCATCTTTCCCAAAGTAGCCACAAATATCATGAGAGCATGGCTGTTCCAGCATCTAACTGTAAGTGAAGTCCAGATCATGTATAAAATGAATGACCCCTGGGTAGAAAATGTTATAGAAGAAAATGTATATAAAACATAATCAAAGACTAGTCTTTGAGATATTTTATTTATCTTATGCAAGTATTCCGTTTTGTTTCTTATTTTGCATACAGTGTATTCTTTTGTCATTTTTTCCCCCTTCAGCCTCTTGTTTAAGACAAAAACAACAATTTGGCTAATGTTAATTTATGCTGTTCAGTGTCTAGTAAATCTAAACGAAGAGACTTGATATTTGTTTTCTTTCTGGATATCTAAATAATGTAAAACAAAGATTTCTGTTGCACCCTTTTTTTTTTTGCATTTACTCAGTGTGAGAAGTGGTATCCTCTGGCTAGCTTGCAAGATCTGGGTATTTATCTGCCAGTCCTCAATCCTTGCAAGTTAGCAGAATCAAGTATGGACCTTGTATCTAGATTTTGAAAATGATTTAAATAAAGAACATCAGACCACATATGTGCAGCATCTCTCTTCTATTTGTTTAATCAGACATGATTCTGAATAAAAAAAGAAGGCTAAACTTTAAAAGTCATATTCCTTTTAACAAGAAGGTTTCTTAAAGCAGGATAGCATTTTCCTCCATTTTCAAAGTGTGCCATATTCTATTTAAAACTCTATGTATCCCAGAGAGTCCCCATCAAAGCTTGGATGTCTTTCTAAACCAAGATTTCTGAATATTTCTTTCCTATACATTTGAATGGGAACGGGGCAGGTCTTCGCCTGTAGGTTGGGGGAGAGGTGAGGTCAAACATCCATCTTTTAGCTCCTCTCCACTCCTTGAATAAAGATGTTCTTCTGAAGTTGCAGAAACCATGTGGCATGGGATATGTGTGTATGGGGAGCAATTTTATCTTGTCAGATGTATAAGCATCTGATGTGAGACCCTTTGGTTAAGGAAATTCTCTCTTGTCACTGAAGCATTTGGTCATAATTCAGTCTGTCTGGCGACATTCTCATGGTCCAGGTATTTGTGTATTTAGCAGATTTTTTTTGGTCTTCCCTCTACTTCAGCTGGTTCCCTCCTGTTCACCCCAGCTGCCTTCTCTAATTCATCATTAAGAAGAGCTTTCTATGTAGTAACAGGGAATGGGAAGTGGTAGTGCTGTTTGAAACCCTGAGTGCCAATTCGAGCTATTTGATGGAGAATTCAGGATTATGCTGTTATATTTATAATCCTGAGCATGGTTTGCATGTAAATATATCTAAAAGTGAATTTTAGTTGCTGCAACTATAAATAATTAGCCAATTCAAAACTTTTAAACATATTTTGAATGAGGTATTTGAATGTGTGCATTATACCACCCATTCATTATAAGCGGCTGACTAACATTTTTCCCCTTTATTCCATTACTTAACTAGAATCTGGTAAATGAGTCAATATGTTTATTGTTATTGTGAGTGTGTGATCTTTCTGCATCATTTTACATATAACTTTTATTAGACTAATTTAATAGAAAGAATGTCTAAAACAATACGATTTTTCAGATTCTTGGAGGCTCATTAATAGTTTCTAGAAATTTACGAAATCTTGATTTAAGACTTTATTATTATTTGGGTTTTTTTAAAAAAATTAGTACTCATGATTGCATTTGAGAAACACCCTCAATATTGTAATGTAAACTTAATGTTAAAAGAGAGGATTGTCCTTGAACATCCATTTTTTTAAAATCCAGAAATAGATAGTACAATACAGGACCAAAAATATTAGTGGCTAATAGTGGAACTTGTAACCTTCTTGTAACCTTCACACCCACTGGGCACAGTTTATATAGGAAAGGAATCAAACATCTCAAAGGCCATAACATATATAGCTGAGTGCATAAAGACATGGATTTGTCAGCACTAATTGAGAGCTAAAGGGATATTTCCTCTCTTGGGTATTATAAAGTAGACTTCACACAGTCTCTGCTAGGACATCACTTGCCCTGTGTGAGACCACCGTGCACACTACTGCTGGCAATATAGTTACATGGAATATACAAAGTGGACCTAAACATGCTGAATTGCTGTGCCTGGAGAGAAGGGTCACAGCATATGGAGGCTGAAACATCCATTTCACAAATGAGCAAGGCTAAATAATCATACCTAGAATGGAGCCAAACAAATTCAAACTTTACATGTAGTACAAGGAGGAACTCCTAGATGGAGACTGTTCTTCCTATCTATTTTCTTATAAATTCAGGCCAGTAGTTTTTCCCCTTTACTTTCTTTTCTTCTTAGTCAGAGAAAATACAAAAAGATTGCAAAATGATTGTTTCTAATACATAAGCTTATAGTTGAACAGATTTGAATGGTACGAAAATGTGTAGAAGCAGTTTTGCATTATCTCTTTGCATTTTAAAAATATCCCAAGCTATTAACTTTTGAAAGATTTGCATTTACCAAATAAATGAAGACCTAGGTTGGAGATGGATTTTTAATGAAACAGGCAAGCGATGGTTTTGAAGTGAGTCCGCAGATCTGTTCAGACCATTTTGGATTTTTGGACTTTATGTGAACAGGCCTTTGGTTTTCCTTACACTGGTCTTGGATATCGAGTTAAGGAAGTGAAATCCAAGTTTTTGTGTTAAAGCCTGAAAAGATATTTAATGCTTATGTCTTAAGCTAAACGTGATTAATGTAATTGCTGCAATTTACATGATATTTATACATATAGTCAATGTTACATTTATATCTTTCATTATATGATGAACTTTTATAGACTATGTTATCAATTGCATGGTATATATTTCACAAGGTGAAGAATCTGCACTGGTGCAAAATGAACACATCCTGGTTTTTGTTTAAGAAAGAACCCTTTTCTTTTAAAAGAAATAACTGTCATATGAGAAGCTAGTCCTCATTAGCTAAAACTTTATAACTGGGTATATTGGATAAATGAGTACTGGATATCATCTTGAATTCCTGGAAATATCTCACAATTGAAAATTTCCATTTTTGATCGTTAAAAATAATAATCTGCTGTTTTGTCCAGATTTAATTTATTAGACCCCAAATTATTTGCATGGATATATTGTAAGTATGAAATATAAAGCCTAGAGTACATACAGTAATTTGCAAATTAAAACGGTATGGAAGATCTGGGAATAATTAACACTGAAATACTTTGCATCCTGATTGAGCACTAACATTTCTTAATTTTACCATTATCTCAAAGGACTGTTCATAAAATTGTAATACTAATACCCATTATAATACTAATACCCCAGTAACATAGTAATTACCATGGCAGTCATATTAATGATTGGTTCATCATTAACATAAAAATAGGAAACTGTTGTAAGTTTTTATTAAATTAATCCATAATGCTTGAGACCATCTTTTAAACTGTGATTTATACAAACAAGCAAACAAAAAGTAAAAAAGTGCAAAGGAAATGTTGGTGATTTTATTTCATATAGTATGCAACTAATTTTTGAAGTCATTTCTAGCAATGCAGTTTCAGACACCTTATACAACATCGAACACACAAATTGTGGGTTGATGATGTTTGTACAGTATCTTGTTCCTTCTACATCTCTCTCTCCCTCTTTCTTAATCTCATATGCACACAGCATACCTGGCCATAGCTCAGGAGTATAAAATATATGCTGCATATAGACAGTCCCACATTCTACCTCAAAGAAAACTGAATAAGAGATTGTTGCCTTAGGGCATTTACTATTGTCCTTCAGAGCTGGTCATACTTGGCTAGATCGACTAATTATCTAGCCTGTGTGTTTTAACATAATGTTTTCTACTTTGTGTTAATACATAAAAAAATCTAGAACTAATCATTAAATACATTTATTTTGGCTACTTCCAATTCATTTTTTGTTGGGTTTTTTAAAATTATGTTTGTTCTGCCCATTGAAATAAATGTACTGCCTTTTCTTTAAAAAGTAGAAAATATTTAATCTTTCAAAACTCTTTGCTTTTTTAAAAAAAATAATCACCATTTTATATAATTTGGAGAAAATAGAAATAAACTAACATTAAGTATAAAAGACTGTTCTGTAATTTGTCCAATTTTCTTTAAAATGTTCATCCAGAATGAGTCATGTGATGAGCATTTTCATTACAGATATGCACAATAACAAATACTATAATGTAATCTAGAAACTTTTGACAAATATAATATAATTTTTAAGTCTGGGCTACCACTTATTAATTGATTATATTGCAATTATCAGTAAACTGCTGAAATAGATACAAGCAGAATTCAGATAATAAACAGTGTTAAATGAATTTGTTAACTTAAAAATCTTAGGTTCTCTTGCCATGGATTTTAAGATTTTTAAGAATCTGCCTCATTTGACTTTTATTTAATACCGGAGAGTCACCTTTCAGTTAAAGAAACGTACAAGTTGCCATTCTTTAAACATTGCTTTCATAAAGTCACATTTATTAGCTTGCTCACTTACTTAGGTTTATATGCCTCCCCATTACTGAAGACTGTATATCTTACAATATCCTGACACAAGGATTTTTTTAAAAAAACTTTCTTCATTTGAATCCAAGCAAGTACTTGTGGATCAATTCTTTTGCAAAAAATATTCAGCAAAGATGGGGTTACAGTTAGTAATCAAATTTTTAATCTTAAGAAACTTTTCTATCTTTTCATTCCTTTAATTAGTCATGTCAAGCATGGGTGATGAAGAGAAAATGAGAGAAAAGTGGGAAATTAGGAACCAAAACTTGTTTCAAACTTTCCATACGGATTTGTGAAAGTAAGATTTTTTTGAAAAATATTGAGGAGGAATTGCGTTACCTAATCAAACGAAGATAGACAGTTTTGTCTGATGGATTAGAAGCAGGGAAATCAGAAGAAGCAGGGAAGTTCTGGACCTGCCTTAGACACAAAAGCAATTAGGTGACCTTGGGGCCCAGTCACTTCCTTGTAGTACTAGAAAGGAGGCAATGACAAATCACAGCCAGAAATGCTAGTTGAAAACTACATAAGTTCATCCATGTGGTTGTCAGGAGTCAATGGGAAAAGAAAAGAAAAGAATGGTTTTAACTAGAAAGTGGAAAAATATTTGGTACCTAAACCTCCATTACACCTTTCCTTGTATTTTTGGTTTGGTGCTATCTAGAAATACACATTTTTTTCTGCCATGAATGAAGCCAAATAATTGATAAGAGATCTAGAATTATTTCAAACTGGAAAAATAATTAGGGGTAGGCATTGATTATTATGGCTGTTTTGCTAGCAATAACACAGATACTTTTATCTTTGAGAAGACAGGTTCATATTTCTTTAAAAGGCACCAACCCCTTGTACATATTCCTGATTATTTAAATCCACCTGGGGAAAAAAGAAGTCCAGTAGTTTTGTGCAAATTTTTTTGCTTCAGTATTGCTTATAGAGGATGGCTTATCAAGATTGGCTCCAGATCTTGCTACTAGGAAATTTTATTCAATTAATATTGTAAATAGGTTTTATGCTATGTTAGAATTTTGAAAAAAAATATGTTATCTGCAAATAGATTTGTTGCCTGTATTCTTTATTGGTATTGTATTCTGTTTGTCTTGTAATACCTAATGGAGCAATAATTGTTATGTTGTACCACTAAAGGAGAATATTTGCAGCTCAGGGTTCAAATGAGGGGTTCCTTGGTGCTCTCCAAGCTTGGCTGTTTTTTTTGCAGATGTTTCATTACCCAAACTAGGTAAAATCATCAGTGCTAGTCTAGCACTTTCTACTAGCATTGACGATGTTACCAAGTTTGGGTAATAAAATGTCTGCAAGAAAACAACCAAGCTCAGACAGTACCAAGGACCCCTCATTGTTACGTTGGCCAGGATAAATTCTCATATGCTATGATAGCTTAATCTTTTTTTTTGAGTGGAATGTTGTTGATTTCTTGCAGTAAGAAATTGAAAAATTCAAGCTATCCCTTAGACAGCAGTGCTTGAATTTTCAGGAGGTAAAGTAAGGCAATCTTCTCTTTGGCTCCTCTTTTTCAGCACCTTGGAGAATAATGAGAGAAGATGGTGGATTATAAAGTAGAAAGGGGGCCTAGTAAATTCCTGTAAATTCAAGCACTCTTCAACAGTCAGAATTGAAAACAATAGCAGGTTGGGATTTTGGTGAGTTTTTCTTAAGTATCATAATGCCAGGACCGAGATTTGTAATACTGTAGTATCCTATATGTAAAAGATAGGATGTTTTTCAGGCCTAAAAGCAACATAGCAACAAAATGCCATCATTTTCAAAACTCTCTTTCTTTCTGTGCATGTGCATGTATGTGTGCGCATAAGTAGAGAATTATATGAGAAGGAGTATTGTAAACTGAAAACTTCTATGGAACTTTTGATTTGTCAAATATTATATCTGAAGGGCTGTAGATTGCTATTTAGAACTCTAGATTGCTAGTATTAAAAGCTATTTAGCCTTCATTTTGGTTCTTTATTTTTTATGTTCTTAGTTTGGTCAATCCCATTTTTACCATTATAAGTACTATTTTGTTTTAATTTATTTACATATATCAGCTGTCAGTGTTCCATCTTTCTAGGTAATTGAGGAAATCTACAAAAAGCTGAACAAATAGAATATGTTCTGTTCTCTGAAAATATTTTGTGTATTATTTCCACTTGCTATAAACTTTTATATTCTACCCCATGACAGCAAAATTTTCCAGACTACTTTACAAAACAAAAGCAATAGAACCAAACCAATACAAAACAGCAACAAAATTTAGACTCTGACTTGCTTGAGGTATTGTTTGTTTATTGCTTTCATTATATTTCATCTCAAGGTGATTATTTAAAGCCAGTTCTTTAAAATGAATGGTAAAGCTTATAAAGATTATAGCATTTTTTTGTTTAACCCATAACATACTGTAGCCATTGTAGAAAAATGAATTGCCAGCCTGGTTTAAAACCTCATCTATCTTGCCCTCTAGATG
>JANHFL010001387.1:62430-81291 GCA_032468155.1 Oxyrhabdium leporinum
TCTTCAATATGTATCTATAAAGTCCGGCACCCAGTAGAATTCACATCGTGTCCCTTTCAATCTCTTTCTGGCGAGGCTGTTACAGCTTCGTGACGGCCCCGTTATGGCCGTCTTCTGGGCCGGAGAGTTTTTGTGGCCAAAACCGTGTCTTTCGAAGTCCGCGAAACTTCTCCAAGAACACGGCCGATTGCCACTTTATCCCCCGTCCCTACAAGACGGGTTCGGTCCAAAGACCCTCTCCATGCCTCAGTTCGAGACCCCATCGCAAGGAGCGATGGACATCTCGTGCCGCTGCTTCGAGGCCCCGCCCCTTCTCCCTGGAGTGTGTGAGTTCTAATCCCACCTTAAGCACAAAAAAACTGGCTTGGTCATATTGGGCCATCCACTCTCTCTCAGCCCAACCTACCTCATAGAGTTGTTGGAAAGCAGGAGGAAGGAGTATTCAATATGTTTGTTACACTAACTTGTGTGTCACTAAAAAAATAATTCAAACAATTCAATAACTTAAAAAAAGGTGTGATAAACATCTAAAATAAATTAGTTAAAGGAACAATTCTAATCATACATGGGATACATCTCTAAGCTTGTTAAAACTGCTTAGATTAAAACATGAAACTATTAATTAAAACCTCAATTTCTAGTCCTGAAATATTTACTTGAAGGGATCTAGTTTGTATTGTCTAAAAACAGCACATATCCTTTCATCAAACTTTTTATAGTCATTTGGGAAAGAAATGATTTTTTCCCCCTGATTACATAATTATTTTCATTAATATCCTAAAAGGTCTCCAGGTAGCTTTTGGTGGAAACTTTAATTAATTAAAATTTTGTTTTAAATTCATGTGGCTGTAATAATTGACTGGAAATGCTTTTACTAAGTAATTGTCTCAGTGTTGCTTGCATGTAATATTTCATCTCTTTACTGTGCTACATTTAAGATAATTTATCATCTGTGCATTTTTAATTAATGAGCCGAGCTGATATCCTTTATATGCAGCCTATTAATTTGTCAGTACTTGAGCTGTTGTGTCTGGTCCAAGGGCACATGAACCAACATTTTGCTGAAACTAAGGCAGTCTGATTCCAGTTAGTTACTTGGATTTGAAACCATCTGAGAATCTTCAGTAGACCTGCTTTAGTTCGTGGTGTGAAAAGGGAGGATATAAATGTATTATCATACTTCAACTACAGAAAAAAAGAGAGAAACCCATCACTCAGCTATATTATACACAATACTCCTCAATTTTTAGAAATAAAAGTTAACAAAACATAATTTCTTCAACTACATTTACATAGTTAAATGCTTCAGAAACATTACCATGTGACTCACAGTAAATGGATTGTAGTATCCAAGAAAGTTTCAATGCATACAGGATTAATACAATCGTAATTGTTGCCACTGATAGAGCTCTGTGTTGCTTTCAAATATCCTTTCATTACAGTCCTTTGTATATATTATACCAATTTTTATAAGTGGGTGAAATAGTTTGGATTAAAGCAATTGCATTATAAATCCCCTCATAGCAATCCAATTTATTACAGCATAATCATAAAAAGAAATGCAGCCTTTAGCATTGCCAATGTATGCTGTTTCTGCATATTTAAAAGGAAGTGGTTTTCTTCTTGTAGATGTAATCTTTTGTTTTTTCTCCTTCAATATAACTTTTTCATTCCCTTCTTCATCAAGCAATATAGAATATTATAGAATCATCAATAGAATTCATCATAATTTGTAAAATAAATGTGCGCATAAATTGCGGGGGGGGGATTCAAAGCTTTTAATATATTCAGGAGACCTACAAAAGTAACTTGCATGAATGACAAGAGGGTATAATAGATACCCACTTAAATTATGACAGTATTAGCTTAAGAAATCTGGAAATGACACAATTATAGTTGCATGTATTTTACCTTTCTCCCCTCCTTCATGTAATGCTTTAAACATAGTATTGATAGTTGTATTGGTAGCACCTGGTTTACCTTATCTGAGCTTGGAGGCTCCTGGAAGCAGGGTCAGATAGCTGGATAGGCAACCACCAGGAAATCTGAGACTTGAAGTTAGACTAAAAAGTCATAAGTATTGCACTGTTTTACACTATGTCTTCAAAAACAAAGCTATAAACCACGTTTTGTGGAATTTGTTTTCAAATTTCTATCACCTATTTGCAACTTGAGGTCTCAGAAAATTCATCCTTTGTCTTAAAAGAAAGGGATACTTTTATTCTAGATAGTGAAAGACGAAACCTAAGAACAACTGTAAGTTTGAAAAAAAATCAGCTAAATTGTAATCCCTTTGGAACTCATTAGCTTTCTCTGAGAAGCAGTTTAGGAGTTTAGTTCTTTATGATACTCAGACGATACACCCACTTCTAATTTATGTGCTGAATATGTTGGAATAGTGATATGTTAAAGCACTTTTAATAAGCTTTTTATTTCATTTAAATAATGTAAAGATTATATTCTCACTTTTTGAAAAAAGCTTGTTGCCTGTTTGACTTGTGGTTTTTGTGCCATCCTTTCCCTATGCAATTGTAAGTACAGTGGCATGACTTTAATGTTATCAAAACTGCTCTTGTTAATCAGCAGTAGCATGAATAGCAAACTACCATTGTAACAAAGTCTTGCTATTTCCAGATGCCAAGCCGACCTCTCCAAGACCTCACCTTGGGAGGCATACAGAGACAGAGTCTCTAATCTGTCCGGGGTACAGTAGCTAATATCAGTTATAGGCATCTGCTAAACATTGTTGGGAGGTAAAGTATTTATCATGGATCACCACATCCTTAGTCTCTTAAGCATTCTCCCTGTAATCATGGAACGGGACCAAATAAGCTCCTTTGGTTTTCCTAGTCAGTTTACATTTTACATCAGGATTAAATTCTGAACATTTTTGCAACTCACTCTAGAATTAACTAATACCAGCTTCATTAAGTTTCGAACTAAAGCTTTTTAAAAAAAAATGAGAAGTGGAGGAGGAACAAGTATGTGATCTACTCCTTCCATCTTCCTAATCTTGTTCCATTTCAGTAACATGTATCCTTTTCAAGTGGCAGATGCTTCAGAGAAGTAGAATCCTTACAGAAGTTAAAAGTAGGGCATTCAAAAACAGCCAAGGAGCCCTACTATTTATTGAACATGTGCCCGGCATGTAGCAAAGCAATTATAATTAATCAGGAATAACTGTTCTAACTATATCCTTATTAATACCTTAAAAGCTGAATAAAGTTTGTGTACTTTCTGTTGCTCTTGTGGAATGAATTACGTTATTTAATAATTTTTCCCTTTCCAAATTATGACACAGGCTATTGCTGTAATTCTTTCCATGTCTTACTAAGTTCCTTCAGTGCAATATGTAATAACTAATTTAAGACACAATTAAAACATCAAAATGGAAAAGGCAACTAATAATTACAAATCTTTACATAATAACATTACAAAAGAACAATCTAATAAAAACTAATTTGTAATCACTAAAAGACCAAAACTAATTAAGATACATGGAATCTCATGCCCTAGCATACTTAACATATAAGACAATTCAAATTAATAAAAACACCCATAAATAATAAAACATTTGAAACTCTTCATATTACCTGCTTAGTTAGGATCAGATTTTATAATATTGTACAGGCTGTGATCATTTTCTTCCATTATAATGTGGATTGTAATATATTTTAAAATCCTTCTTAAAGAAAAATGGCTGTAGTTTAGGGGTCTGTTTCAACATTCTGGAAGCCTGTGTCATAAAAAACCCTTGAAAATAACATGGAAAAAGAGCATGGACTAATTAATATCTCATTTGAGAATTTAGGCTAACATAATTTGGGAATGGAAACACATTTTTTAGCGGTTTGTTCCATACATGATAGAAATCACTGAGAAACATGTTGCTATTGTTATTCTTGACCCAGCTGGACCATAAAATGAACCTGTGCAAAGGATCTTTTGCCCACAGTTGCCATCTGTTTGTTGAGCAGTAACTGTGAGGACCCCCAGATTGTGTACCAATCTCAAATGGAAAATACAACACTAACCAAGACCAGTGATGAAAATGTCCCTGAACTGAGGCAGGGATCCAAATAGCTATAGCCACAGTCTTGTTAATATTGAACCAAAGTCTTTTCCTCATTCAGACCAAAGAAGACGCCATACACTAAGATATGGAATAACAGAATTGGGAGGGACCTTGGAGGTCTTCTAGTCTAACCCCATACTCAAGCATGAGACCCTATCTATTTCAGACAAATGGTTGTCCAATTTCTTTAAAAATCTCCAGTGATGAAGCACCCAGAACTTCTGGTGGCAAACCATTTCACTGATTAATTGTTCTTTCTGTCAAGAAATTTCTCCTTATTTCTAAGTTGGTTCTCTCCTTGATTAGTTTTCATTCAATGAACATCTCATTTAAGAATTTAAGCTTGACTGGTTTTCATTCATTGCTTCTTGTTCTGCCTTTAGGTGCTTTGGAGAATAGGTTGACCCTCTCCTCTTTGTAGCAGCCCCTGAGATATTGAAAAACTGCTACCATGTCCCCCCAATTCTTCTTTTCATTAAACTAGACATACTCAGTTCCTGCAACCATTCTTCATATATCTGAGCCTCCAGTCTCCTGGTTCGTACATTGACACCTTTACCTGCACAGCTTGGGATTGTGATATACAGAACTGATAAACAACTTCATGTAAATGTTAAACAAAAGAGGCACCCCACACATCAGGGGTCAAGATCATGTTAAAGAGGAAGGTAAAGTCTCCTTCGGCTTGTGCTTGACTCTTGATGTCTTCGTGAAAACTTCATGCCCTTCTGTTGGTAAAACAAGTGAAGTGGTTTGCTGTTGAATGTTTTCTTCAGTCTTCCTGTGTAACTATAGCTCTGAAATTCCTTTGGTGTTCCCCAAAGAAATTTTTCCCAGGCCCATCTAAGTAGCTTCTGGTTGGAGAAGAGGTCAGCAAGGTGCTGCCATCTGTTGAGGCATATTTGGAATGAGATATACAAAAGCGTAAAGAGCACAGTAATTGGGAGAAATGTGCATTTCTTTGTGTATGGATACAGTGAGTTCCCAACAGATGAGCACTTCCTTTGTCACATAAGAACTGGAGTCCAAAAAGTTTGTGTATGTGTGCACATGTGTGCGTAGAAAAGAGCAATTCACTGCTTGTGGAGCAGAGAACTTTAACTTATAGCATGGGATTCATGGAAAGCTATCATTAAAGATGCTTGCCTTGCCCCAGCATTCAATGATTTTAATATGCTTTTTATAAACATCTGGTATTTCCTGGACACTGTTTCTGTTCACTGTTGCACTGAGCCCTTCCTTCCTTTCTACCAACCTGATTTGATTGCTGTGTTGGTACCGATTCTATTTAACCTCTTTTGTGTATAAGCAATAGGCTTGTCTTGTTCACTATGTGCAGGCTGATGGTTCTTTAATAGTAGGAAGCTTTAATTATTACAGCACCTTTCATTTCTTTTCCATAGAGATGCAGAATATAACTATAATCAGTAAGATATTGACAGCATTAAGGAAGTTCATTATTTTATCATCCGATTAGTGGCAACCTTGACTGATTTCAGAAAAACCTGAGCAGGGTAGGGCCATATTAGTACGTGAATAGAAATATCCGGCTTAGAAGGAATGACAAAAAATGTGCTAAAAGAAAGCAGTATCAGATTACCTCCACATCATTGCCAAAAATAAATAAATAATACACAGATATGTCCTTAGGTGCTGAGCTAGAGTTAAAAAATATTTCATCTTAACACATGTATGAGTCATTTTGCCCAAATTACAATTAATATGCCTGATTATTTCAATGTAAACAGATTATATACATGAGAACAGACACAAACAGACACACACATATACCTACTGTATAGCGAGAGTGCAGATACACACACACAAACATATGCATATCCCCACAGAGACATATTCACGGATATTTTTGTTTAAGAGAAAGATGGAAAGGATAAGTCACTTTAGATTTGCTTCTACAAAGTATTAAATTATTTACCATATATTTTCCATATCTGTAAAAGGACATTTCATCATTACTTTTATTGAAAGGTTTTCTGTTTTTAGTTTTTTCGAGGAGAGCAAAATTAAACTTTTATTTTCTTAATCAATTATAACAGAATGCAAAATATTTTCTGTATATTTTTCTGTAAATGGGAAAAAATAAAAGCAAGCTCTTGCTTGGTTCTCTTTTCTCTTTTAATTTTTCATCCAAATACTATTAAGTGAGAAATAAGAAAGCAGGCTAAACTCTTGTGATTTAATTTACAGTGTTTGAAACAATTTTAGGAGACACCTTAGTTTTTTGTTTGCCTTTGTATCAGGAGGCAAGGACTCGACTACTATAAATTCAAGCTATGTTCTTAGACTATACTGTGCCCGGCTTTTTTAATGCAAATGAGAGGCACAAAATGTCTCTTTGATAATATGCAGTCAGGACACACAAAAAGGTTCATTCAAACAGTAAAAGTAATTCATGAAGTTGAAAAAAGAATAAGAAAGCATTATGATTTAAAACAAAAAAGTCTTCATGAATATATTGCAATGAACATAATTTTTATGAGTTAAATATTCCAGAAGCAAAACATGACAAAATAGTATTACTAGCTTAGCTCGATAGCAAAAAAAAAAAAAAGGAAAAGGAAAAGGAAAAGATTTAGCACAGTTGAAAGTTCCATTCATTTATGAAATAATGTTCACACACCCATCACAATATATCCTTAATATATGAATTATTTAAATGAACAGCTAGTCAGTTAATCTGTGCACTACAACTGGTGCAGCAATATTAAAGCAAGACAAAAAGTTACACAAAATTCAGTATAATTCCCCCCTTCACATGTTAGATGTTAAAGTCATATTTGGGATACAACAGAGAGTGAGATCAAATGACCATAAAGGATACAACATCTTGATTATATATTCAAATTTATCTCAAGCCAACTTTTACGGGTACATGCAGTTTATTTCAAACAAGGCAAAACCTTTTTTTATTAAAAGCTAACACAAATTCAGTGAATGCTGGAAGCATTTTCAATAACCAGCTCGTGCTTTTCATTTTCTATCTTTTTAAAATACAACTTGCACTGGTAATTCATGACACTTGCTGCTATTTTTCTCCTGTTTTATTTTATATCTTGGCCAAGAAAGCAAGTCTCTGTTGTAATGGAATAATGGAATTAGAATTTTAAGGAAGATAATTTAGAATGTTAGAATGTGTAATTTAGAATTATACATGCAATTGCAAAAGGTCTACCTTTCTAGACATATGGGTATGATCTTGCACTGGATTATATAAATTTAGGAACATTATTAACATTAAGGTTTCTTGGGCTTGAATTGTGGAAACTTTTGTGAGAGGACCGTACTTGACAAACTAGTAGTGATGACATTTCACTCTGGCCATAGCCAGATCCTCCAGTTGAAAAATGGAGGAAAAGAACATCCCTGCTTATTCTGTGTTAGATTACCACTCTTAACTATCTGGATTCCCCCTACCCCATCCCTTAGACTTCAGTTTCTACAACCCCATCAACAGACCAATAGTAGATACAATACATTACAGTATACCAAAGTGGGTCACCAGGGCAAGGATATCTGAAACAAGATTATCTCTGTTCAGATATCTAACCTTGTAAAAGGCTTCCAGGCTACAGAGGTCATTTGTGCTTCTACAACAAAGATGGATCAATGAGCACCTCTAAATTACAAATGTGATCCTTTTAAGGAAAGTGTATAATAGTTAAAACCATGTGTGACTCAAGCAGAAACCTTCTGGAATTGGGTGGCAAAGTACCATTCAATTGTTTATTTGTTTACACTATTCTGAGACAGCTGTGATGCACAGAAGCTTTTAAAATAATAACTTTTAAGGTGCTGCAAGAGTTTCTGTTGTATTACTCTGAGAAGGAAATAAGTCGTGCTCTTTTTTAGATATAATTTCTATTAAGAGTTTTGATTACAACACAAATTAAACTTACAGAAAGAGGAAAAAACCCAGCAAAAGTACAGGATAAAAAGAAAGAAAAATAAAAGAAATATATCAAGAAGTGACTTCCAACCTTCATCACAAATTTAAATAAATATAATAGCACTTCTTCTTTCTCCTATAAATTGCATACTGCAAACGAATATCTCTTTCTCTCATATCCCATTCTTTATTTAAAAGCAGATCCAGTAAAAGTCAACTTTTTAATCCTGGTGTCAGCAAAAAGTCCTTAAACAACTTTGCCAGAACTTTGCCCCCCACCCCCACCCCCCAAAAAAGCTTATTTTAACCTTGATCAAATAAACCAACATTATGTTTCTTCCTTTTACTTCTAACAATTTTATTCTTCAAATATTGTTGAAGGATTTGATTTCTCTTTAATTTTTTATCTGATCACACAGGTTTCTTCAAGGCTTTAACAAACCTCTTTTGTAAACCCAATAATTTTTCAGGTCATTCTTCTTATTTGTCATTTGTTGCTCCTTTTTCATTTTTAAAACTGAAGCCAGTTTCTTTTGTAATATCAAGCATTGTTTTTCCAATCTTTATCTTGGCCTGTCATTTGTAGTACTATGTTTGGTACTTTCTCTGTCTTTTCAGATAAAATTTGGTTTACATCTGTCACTTCTTCATTAGCATCTTTTGAATATGGTCTATTTATAAAAGCAGGTATCGTTACCAACACTATTGATATTGCAGTTACTATCTTCTGCTCCATTCTTCAAATATTTCCTTTAATGTTTCTGATGTTATAATGTTTTGGGTCATTTAATAAGTCCCAATATTAACTAACATGAACATTTTTTGTTTTTTTTCTTCTGTTTAGATGCTTTAAACCCCTCTAGTGTCCAGTTTCTAAAATCATAAAGTTGCTTATCTTTGTAATAATTTATAACAGCGAAGTTAGCCAGAATAAGTCTGCTTCCCATGAGAAGCTATCCAGTTTTATAGTTATTTCCACAAACTTATAGTAAAAGTCAATATTCCAAATTTATCTGGACTTTTAATTCATTTGTAACTTTCTTAGATCAAAATGTTATTTACCTTTTTGCTGTTTATTTAAAATTCTTTAAGTTTGTAAGCTTGTAATTATTTTTCTTTTGGTCAGAGTTGAAGATAAGCTCACCCTGACGACATTTAAAACTTGTCATTCTGAAGATGCCTAATAGCTTTAAGAAGTGATTTCCAAGGGTGATTAGAAAATGAGGCTTGTGAATTTAGCTTTGGTTATTGGCTCTGTTTTCCCAGAGATGTCTTCAATTTGCCAAAACTCCCTTGCAAGTTGCTTGGAATCAGCCTTTCGTGTTTCCTTAAATGTGGCAATGTGCAATATATTCTAAAATGCATTGTATAACTAAGGCAGTGATAGAATTTATTTCATTTGATAAAAAGCGTCCACAAAAGAGGCCTAAAACAAGATGGAGTGACGACATCAACAAGTATTCCGTGCCCAATTGGCAAAAGAAAGCTCAGCACCATATTGGCTGGAAACATGTGAACACTTCATCCTGCAATGGATATATAATGTCTAAAATGATGATGATGATAGTGTGAAATAACTTCTGATTTAATCTTAATGAATGTTAGGAAAAGCGTACTTGATTTATTGTTGAATAAATAATAAATTCATAAAAGTCACTGCTAACAGAATTCTGCTGTGAAGCTTGAACTGAATTTGCTCACCTGTAATTTGAAACACTTATACACACATACACACACACACACACACAGATACATACTGGGTTCTTTCGATATGCATTATTTCAAGGGAGATACGCGTTAGATTGATTCTGGGAAGGGAGCATAAATCTGACCATACATAATCAGTGTTTTATAGCTTGCCTCCATTTGAAAGTGTTAATGCAGATCAAATGAAAAACACTCCAGAAAGAATAGCTCTGGCTACTGCCCTGCTTTATATATGGTTCTAATCACTAATTCTTATTTTAAAATCTAAATGTGATTTTGTTTTCTTTTCTAATGTGTTGCAGCTCTCCCAGAGACTTGAGTGAATCCTTTCTCAAGTTCCATCTTGATCAATTGTGTGCAAATAATTAAGCTTTTAAGAGATAATGGTATGAGGCTAATGTACACATCAAAAGTAAAGATTTCAAGTCACTGTTTATTGAACAGTAGCCAAATCTCCTTTGATATCTCAAAGTGATCTCAGTGATAAGTATGCTTCTTAGCTAAAACTAGTGGGATGTTAATAATTGACTGATTTTAAATAGGATTCCCTTCTTTGAAACAATAACAACAATAAGTAGATGATAGTGCAAAGTAGGAATCACTGATAGATTAAAATCTGCCACTCTGCATAATGAATTTCCACTGTTTTAATGTTAAAATAGTAGTTATCTGGAATATCACCCATTCTTATGGCTGTGGTGCTGTATCTCCTGTAGCCTGTGCTTTCCTCTTCTCAAGGATGAGAAATCAACAATGCTTTGAATGTTTTTAACATGGCCTAGCCTGTGGCATGTTCATTCTTGGTCTATTTAGTGCCCTTCTTGTAGTGTAGAAGGAATAATTCTTACTTCCTACAATAATTGTATTATAAAAATTAATGTTTCAACCATATGAAACATTTTGGAGATATTTTTTTTAAAGAACCAGCCTCATTATGATTTTTTTTCCCCTGGGAGAGATTATCTCCATGAAATAATGGCTTTCATGTGATTACCACAATTACAGTTTTTTCATGAAATTGAACATTGATGTTAAGCCAATAAACAGACAGTGGGGGAGGGGAGGGAAGAGAAGCATGAAAGAAGGATCAGATGACTGAAAACATACCACAATTTGAAATAATTTTGTTCTAATATTTTAGTATATTTAGGCATGTGGCTGTTTCTGCATGCGTTTTGTTTACAGTAGTTATATTATTCAGATGGCTAATTTATCTGTTCTTGCATCTATTTCAAAAGGGTCCAGAACAATTGAAAATTGGTTCATGGAGACAGAATTCTCAGTCTCAGTAGCTTGAGGCTGTCTTGGAAATTCTTGCTTCCTGCATGGAATTAGGCATAACTTGCTTATGTAAAACTGTATCTGTCTGTTGCAAGGTGGTAAAGCAATATGAGAAAGAAAATGATTCAGAATATTAGATTAAGCAGCAGTTACATCTAAGTAAATAAAGTACCATTAATCTGACTGCAAACTCCGCAAAACAATTTGAGAATATAATCTCAAATTTAAGAATAATTGCAATACTACAGAAAATGATCAAAATGAGCCTATTGAACAGAACACAATGGAATAACTGAATTGGAAGGGACCTTGGAGGTTTTCTAATCTAACCCCTTGCTCAAGTTGTACCATTTCAGACAATTGACTGCCCGGTCTCTTTTTAAAAGCCTCCAGTGATGGAGCACCCGCAACTTCTGAAGGGAAGCTGTTCCACTGGTTTATTGTTCTCATTGTCAGGAAATTTCTCCTTAGTTTAAGGTTGCTTCTCTCTTTGGTTAGTTTCCAAGCATCTTGTCTTGCCTTCTTTGGAAAATAGGTTGATCCCCCTCTTCTTTGTGGTGGTCCATCAAATATTGGAACACCCTAGCTGCCCCTAGTCCTTCTTTTCACTAGACTAGACATACCCAATTCCTGCTACCATTCTTCAGTGATAGCACAGTTTGATAATATCAAAAGCTAGGGCCATTAATCCAATCTAACAAACTATTGTAAAGCGTGAGTGGCCAACATAGTTTCCTAGGGAATGAAGTGATCCAAAGCCCCTGCAGCCATGATTTCTGAGTGCAGGTTGTATAGATTTCCACCATCTTGTAAGCCTTGAAATAGATAAATACAGTTCAAAAACAAAACGGAATATGCCTCATCTCAAAACACATGGAATCAATTCTATGTCTATATACATAACATAGTTTCCATACTATGAATCTTGATTCCCCCAAACTAGTGAGTTCCAGATCATTGGAATTTGCCCATTCTTGTCTTAGAACTGAACTGATAAGTACTACTAGAAATAATAAGGTATTAGAAAAAGTGAGCATTGGCAATAGGGCTTGACAAATAACTTGCAAGTGTCAAGTGCAAGGTATTTCGGATATCACATAATCAACATTTCCAGATAAAATGTTGGAAGTCACAACCAACCTAGAGGGATAATCTACTTCATTTTTTTTTTGCATAATGAATCCCACTGGTCCCATGTTACCTTTGAAGGTAAACCTATAATTGGGGAAGAAGAGCCGATGGTATTGATGGGTATTGTTTTTAAAATGTGAATCTTTGCATTTTGGCCTGCCAAAAGTTTATACTAACAAAGCCAAAGGCAAATGATCAGCGCTCTGAATGTAAGAAACTGGCAACACTTGGAGACTCATTTATCATAGAACTGTAAGGCATAGTAAGAAATCTCCAATGTTTATTTTCTTTTACTATTTCTAAAATAAAGCATGTAAGCTTATTTTCATGTAAACGGCTTGTAGCTGTACAGCAGTTCATCTTAAAATGTCAAGCTACAATAGTGCTTAAGTTTTCCTTTATTATCTGTTACACACTTTTTTGTTTCAATGTTGGACAGCTGAAATGTCCAGCCCAGGAACAGCTTTCTGGCCATTGTTACCGACCCAAGAGTAGGCTTTCAACTAACAATATAAATTTTCAGAATTTGGAATACTCTTGGAAATAAAAACCCAAATCATTGTGGATCATTGATCGATCAGTTAATATTTCTTTTTTTGTTGTCGTTATGTGTATGCTTTTAAAAATGATGAAATCATTATTAAGAGTATTAAAATAACCCTCTTTTCACTATATTCTCCCTGCAAAAGTGGGATTTCTGATGTATTATTTGTATTCCTTAATCTTAATAGCAATTGAATTCTGAGCACTGTATACAATCACTGATTTTAATCAAAAGTTAGACAGCTGGATTGAATCATTAGAAGAAAAATGCATTCAAGAAAGAAATATGCCAAACATTGGTATAAAACATGAATATAAAGTTATTTATTCAAGATGCGGAAAATGACAGTAGGCATGATTCGTTTAAAGAAGAGTTAAAATTTAGTTCTGGCACAACAATGTCTTCGCTTAGTATCAAAGTACTTGTATCTCAGGCAGCTCTTTCTACACTTCGCTAATCATTATAATTGACTTGTCTTTTACTGCCATTAATTATATGATGTAGTAGTCCATTAATAATTATGAGAGTGACACACCTCAGCATTTTCATCTTTAATTATAGATACTACGTTTTTATGATTCAAGAAAATGGCTAATAAAACTGTTTAATAAACACCCATACTATAGATACGTAGGTAGAGATACTTATGCATATTTACTTGTCCTACAGCACCCTTACCCTTCAGAAGAACAGAAAAAGCAGTTGGCACAAGACACAGGGCTGACAATACTTCAAGTGAACAATTGGTAAGTAATTATACTTCAGTATTTACCCAGTATCAGAATTACAGCCTCCGGCAACTTGCAGCTAATGGTTTGCATTATGATGATCCACCTTTTAGTAACTTACTTTCTTTCCTAGTTTAGGATGGCAAATCCAGCATTAGCCCCTAGAGAATGCTTTCAGCTAATGGAGCGAGTGATTTTGTTCTCCTTGTGTTATCGCTATTGGCTTTTACACAGCAGTGGAAATAGTTAGGTTTCTTTTTGTAAGTGTTTGTATGGTGATTGGCTAGAATGGATTTGTTTTAGACCACCTTTCACGAAATCAATTTCTCAACAGCTAGGAAATTACAAATGAATTGACCATTATTATAGTTATTTCATATTCGTTTTAGTGTACCGTTTTATGCAATATGATTCAGAATTACTGCAATTGAACATAGAGCAGTCTAAATCCTTTTAATGTCTCTGAAGCCATGAGGGAGAAATCTGGTTAACATAATTACTAATAAGCTAATTAGTAAAAAGAACAAGCAGAAATATAAATGCCCAAATCTTGGTTTAGGAGGGAAAATAAAACTTCTTAAAATATATTAAGTTTTTGTTGTTTCTAATAGCATAGATCTTAATGGGGGGTGGGGGTGGGGAATGCAGTTAAAGAAACAATTTAGGGTGTTGAATTTGTTCTTGATATGAAATGCGGGCTTCACAGTGAAACAGCATTTAAATTATATTGAAATCTAATGCTGTGTAAAATTAAGTGAATCTAATTAATTGTCCCAATAATTTTAGATTAGTGTTTACGATATGGAAATCTTATCATCTTTGAAGTAATATTAAGGAAATGGCCAAGGCAAGCTCCAAGAGATCTAAACAATTTTTTTCTCTTTTCTTACTATTCCAAAAGTGTCAGAGATTAATATTGCTGAGACTTTGATTACAAGGGTAATCCATTTTAGTGAATAAATTTGGTTTTGATGCTTTATTGCACCTGCATTAACCAGCTTTTCACAGAGACAGAGTGACTAGAGACCAAAGAGAGGGGCTTCAGATATATTAAACTCTTATTATAGAAAATGTAATTTCTGTCAATATAATCCCATGTATTCTTCAATTTAGTGCTTTGGAGATAACAAGCTACTTACAATATATTTGCCTTCAGAGGATTAATTCACCAAGTGCTATCTGTAAGACACAGACAGGCTCATATAATCAGAGCTTGTAAAGGTTATCAATTGGTGTGACCTTACAGCAGACATAGGAGATCAATTTGCTGTAGCCTTTTAAATATGTTGAACAATGAGATCAGAGAATGCTTTGTGCACTGATTTACACTTATTTTTTTTGAATGCCAAATAAATAATTATGTGTTAATCACTAATAAGGACATCAGAATATAAAAGCACACTTGATGCAGATTTATTGTAAGAACATGCCTGGCTTGTATGTCTGTATCTTGCTTTGTTAGATCCTTCAAATGGGTACGCAATTTTGCAAATATGTAATGCTACTACTTACAAAGTTTGTTGAAATTGCTCTTCGCGGGTGAATTTATAGCATATTGCACCCATACATTGGTAAAAACTTACACAAAAGTTTATGATGAGGTTATCACCGTTTTGTCTGCTTCTGTATAAACGGGAGAACACATTTGGACATTTGCACATTTGTAATGCAGTGTTGTATCTCTAGCTGGGTATCTCTAGTCTTCTACTAGCAATCCTATCTTAGTAATAAATCTTGTGAAATCTTGTGAAAACAAGTTTTCAAATATGGCCCTTATGTTACATTGAATCATCAGAATTTTGTATTTGGTTTCATTTTTGTTCTACTTCTATATCAACGGCTGTAATGTTGTTGTGATTCAGTGCATTTATTTTAATATTTCTTCTGTGGTGTTATGTATATAAATAACCCAGTAAATATTTTCTTAAAGGGTGGGATTTAATAACCTAAAACAAAGCGTTAAAACATGAGTTATTTAAGAGTTGCATTAAAAGGGATTAAGAGCCAAATTAAAATAGAATGGCCAAGAAATAAAGGGAAAAAAGATTGCCGAGTTCATCAGAGTTCAAATGAGACAAGGCATGTTGGTTAGAGAAGGAATTTAGAAGGTAGTTTTTGTTAGGGCTTGTACCGCTTTATTTTCTAGCCCTGCTTGAAGAACTCAGATCCCTTGAAGTTAGCAGGTCATATTCCCCGAGTCAGGATTGTCTAGAATATATATAAACTATATTGTATGTTATTATAAACTTGCGAATTATTCTAGCCTTCAAGGATAGATTAGAAACCTAGATAATATTCTATCAACAATTATGTCGGGTATGACTAACATGTAATATCCTAAGGGAAAACAATGTGGTTTATGATAGCTTCCTAAATTACTTCATTTTAATGAATTCAAAGTATTTCTAAATAGTGTTGTGCAAATAGAAAGCCTGTGTGATACATCTGGTCTCTAGGATTTTTTTATTTTTTTTTAATGTGACTCCTGAGCAGCTGAATATTCTAAGCTGAAATTCTAAAAAAATCATGGCATTGGGCATATATATTAGAGAAGCCCTCGGTCAAGTATTAGGGCACTTCTCTTTGTACAGGAACATCCTGTCTCCCAAGGCGGAGGTTAGACAAGAGCCGCCCTATCATTAGGCAGACAGAGTGATTATGTGTTTGCTTTGCATATCCAAATTAAAAGCCCAGAAGGTATTGGAGATAGACAAAACTATACATGCACTGGACTGCCTGCCCTGTATCATCTGAACTATTCCGTCATATGCAAATGAAATAGAAACAGCCAGCATTGAATTAAAATTCAGCTGCCAGGCTGGATGACTTCTCCATGAAGAGTTTTGGTGAGGGTGAGGGCATTTTAGATTTTGCCTCAGGTAGCAAAATGTCTTGGAGTGGCCCTAGATTAGCCTCTACTTTCAAGAGCAAGGCACTTGTAAGAGAAATAGAAATGAGCTTCACCTTCAGCAACTATACAACTTAAGCCGGTACTCCCGGGCTTCAGATGCTGTGCTAAAACAAGCCGATAATATGTTTCAGGAACAATTATGTGCACTGTGACTATAGGTGTTCATTGTTCAAGGTATGCATCTTTTCTCTTATAGCAAACAATTAAGGTGGCCTTAAGCAAACCATTCTCTGTCAACTTTAGCCTTCCAAATTCAATTTGGCATGATCATATAGATTTACCTTAGAGGTTGGATTATATTACATTATACATTAAGTTCTCTGTTAAACTAATTTAACATATTTTTATAGTAGCTTATGAAACAGTTGACAAGATAAAATTTAAAGCAATAAACTAGAAAGTGGTTAACTAAAATGAAGTTTACAACTCCTACAAATTTTTAAAGCACTGTGCAAATTAGGACTGTATAAAGCATCCAAAAGATGTGCTTGCAAAACATGTTAGCACAAGTGGAGCACTTTCTCTGCATGTACATGCAGGCAGTCTGGAATAATGTATGAAAAAAATTGTGTGAGATTTCCACCTCTTTCAAATACTTTACACAGCTCTAACACAAATTTTAAGTTGTCAGTTTGTAATGGTGCCAGTTATATATTGTACAATTGTAGAAGGAAGAATTAAGCTCAGGATGTTGACTTGCCCAAGGCAGCTATCTCAAATTAGTAGTATCACATATTGGCAATCATAGATTTGCCTTGTACCAGATTTATGGATTTTTCTCCAGGTGTCTTTCCACTCAACTGTGATAGACCCTTTTTGCCTGTTCTTTGGAAAATACTTCCAAGTAGTTAACGTAATTTAGTTCAGGGAAAGTAATTAACGGCTATATTGTGCAATTATTCTTTTTTTTTCTGCAAGAAAAATCTAATCTGTAGACCAGTTTTACCTTGTTTAGTTGACACATATATGATTCGATTTAATTCTCTGTAATTTTTTTCTTTGTTTAAATCTTTCAAAACCTGTTAACAATCATGAACATTTTTATTCTGATGAGTTAGTAAATGTTGCAGAGATTAAATGAAGTCTGAATGGCAGCTTGGGTGTAGATTAGTTATGAATGATTGCAGTATGGCATGTGAGAATACATGAAATTTACATGGAAAAACAAAGCTTGTAACTTGACATAAATAAAAAATATATTGGATTTGATGGCCTTATGAAAGAGGGAAGATTTTTCAGAATGCTTTCTGAAAATATCTTAAAGAATTTATTTTGATATATTTCAAATTTAAAGTAACAGTAATCTGTGTATATTGATTTTCTTTCAGGTTTTTTTTTGGGGGGGGACATATAAGACCACAAGACTGCTAAAACAATTCAAAATGCTTCAATTATTTTAAATCAGCGAAACACTGGAATATTGTAACATTATAGCTGGAGATGAATTTGCAATTTATACCAAATATTTCCAATGAGAAAACAAATGCTTCTAAGCTCTGAATCTGAGATAACAATTCAATTAACAGTAAAAGTTTGTAAGGCAAATGTTAGGATTTACAAGCATAAGATTTTGTCTCTATGATCAACCTCTGAAGCAGGTAGTCATTGGGAAAGAAAGGAAAAGAATATAAAATATGGTTGTGAAAAGACCCAGCAGGATTAGCTTAAATGTTTTGTTATAACCCCCCCCCCCCACCTTTATATTCCTCAGTTTTAGTATTATGCTTCCAGAAACCTTACTAAGATTTATGGAAAGATTATATCCATCTTTCTTGCCATTCGGATGCTCATGGGTGTCAGCCTGCATTTGGACCCTTCCCAGGTCCCATTGGTTTTGCTTTGCTTAT
This sequence comes from Oxyrhabdium leporinum, assembly GCA_032468155.1. Lineage (NCBI taxonomy): Eukaryota > Metazoa > Chordata > Lepidosauria > Squamata > Cyclocoridae > Oxyrhabdium > Oxyrhabdium leporinum. The sequence continues at coordinate 80,562 of JANHFL010001387.1, forward strand.
TATTGTTACATTTATTGATTTGTTTAACTGGTTAAAAAATTGGAAGAAGGCATGTTGAAAAACAAAATGCCAACTAGAAGGGTAGTCTTTGTTTCCAAAAATGATTTGGTATCCTGCACATACTTCAGATGCATCTTTAATTTGATACCAAAAAAAAAAAAGAAAAAACAAGCATCTGAAGGAGAGGAAATAATGGAGAGCATCCTCCTGTTTCCTTTCTTTGAATCAGGTATTTTGGGACTTAAATACTTTTATCAATGTAACCATTTTTGTGAGAGTGCTAATGAGATTGTTTGGACATTCTATATGCGCTCTCTTATCTAGAAGGGTGGCAACCCCTCTTTTAAAGCAGTGTTCTTATGAGAACTACTGTGATAACTAGGTGATCATTGTTATCCAAATAGATGAAAACACTTGCATGATGATTTGATACTCAGATTTCTACCACATTTGTTTCTTTAGTGAGCTGACCTGTAGATTGCTTGTCAGTATTTTCCATGCTCCTCCCTCTCCCTTGTGCTTTTACTTTCTTTAATTTATCTCAGCTTTGATCTGCTTCTTTTCCTTGTCCTTGAGTTTGAAATTGTTTTTCTGAAGCCCACCTATTGGCATTAGTGAGGAGGGAGCTGTCATGGGAAATGGGATAGTAGCAGATCTATTTCTTTCTTTCTTTCTTTCTTTCTTTCTTTCTTTCTTTCTTTCTTTCTTTCTTTCTTTCTTTCTTTCTTTC
>JANHFL010001387.1:81391-94840 GCA_032468155.1 Oxyrhabdium leporinum
TTTCTTTCTTTCTTTCTTTCTTTCTTTCTTTCTTTCTTTCTTTCTTCCTTCCTTCCTTCCTTCCTTCCTTCCTTTTTTCTCCTTCCTTTCTTTCCATCTAATGTAACATGTACACTACAGTTAAACACAGGGTCAGATAGTGTTCCATGAAGCCTGTCAAAATATTCAAAGTATGAACTTTTAGATTTCAGAAGATTTCATGTTTTATGATTTCTAATGTGAAGGAACGGTAGAAATATGGAAATATGAATAACAGCTTAAGCTGCTAATGAACTTGATGACATCTGCATGTAGACACATAATAATTGAGATAAAATATAATATTTTCTTATAATTTTCAAAAAAATGTATAGCCATTCTGCTCAAAGATATAGTGCCAGGTCTTTTGGTACAGTTTCCCATCAAACACTACTTTCCACAAAGTTTTTGTGACATGCTCTTAAATTGGGTTAACAAATTCAGGCATTCATCAGGTTGATATTATAGACAACTAATTAAGTAAAGAAAGTAATTGATTTGCTCAGTTGTGAAGGAGAAGAGGGGGTATGTATGCGATAATACTCTTATCCCTTATTCCTCTTTCCCGCTGCTACCATTGCTTTCCATGCAACCTTATCTTCTGCTGCTCAGTCCACCCACCTCAGTTTCACTGTTCATAACAGGATGAACAATTGTACATGCTCTTACCTTACTTTGTGTGCAGGAGCACAGAAAACAACCTGGCAGCGTAGGTCTAAATAATGATTCTTTTCCAAGTGGTGAAAAACTCAGTAATTAAGGGATTCAGAAAGAGTTATACATAAAAAAAAGTATTAAAGACCACAGCTGATCAACCTATAGTTCTATGTAAAGCCAACCCCTTTTTCCCATTAAGACAATGTTAAATAATTGTGCTGTATTTAAAGGAAGCAAATAGCTTATTATGACAAATATAATACAAATGCATTTAAGTATTACAAGTACTGTATGTGTATTATTATTATTTTTTTAATTTTTATCCAGGCCAAGTAGATCATTTAGTTGGTTTTGCACAATCTTTTTTTTTCTGTAAACTCTTATGCTTTCTGTCTAATGGCGCAATGCTGTGGTCTCAGGGTCCAAGGAAGCAGCTTTGGGAAATTGCAAATGAAATTTGTGTTCCTCTAAATGAGAGGCCAAAGTCAGTCCAAACACTTGGGATTACATTGCATTGTTTATGTCTGGTGACCGGAATCATTAGAAAGGAAATTGATATAATCACTGCAGTATCAATTTGAAAATAAAGCCCTTGCTTATTTTGAAGTAGTTGAGAGGGCAGGTTTCTCACTTCCACTGCATAACACCTATGTGTTGGGATTGTAACTGTGAAAATTTTAGGACCTTTACTGAAAGCACAAGTCTCTAGGGGAGGTTTATTCAGAGCTGCAACTAAATACACACACACACACACACATAACACACACATACACACACACACACCACACACACACACATGTACACCAGCCCAATAGATAAAATCCACTGGTATCCATGTCCATTGAGAAACAGTGATATAAGGGTGTGTGTGTGTGTGTGTGTGTGTGTATATACAAACACCTCACATCACTGTTTCTTCAATGGACATGGATACCAGTGGATTTTGTCTATCGGGGTGGTAATTTGGAGTTTTATTTACCATTTTTAAGTGCTTAGATATGTGGTTGCAAATCATTTCCAAGCATTTCCAAATACTTTTATGAGCAATCAGAGTTACAATAAATGCAAGTACTTGGCTGTAAATTTTAAACCTTCCCAAATTATCTAATGTAAATGATCTAAAATCAATCAGGGATCATCATGTTTCAAGGGAGAGTTTTCCTTTTATCCCGTGCTCAGGCATGATTTAATAATGTCTTTAGAGGAGCTGTTTAAAGATTTAGCTATAGGCTGTTTGCCCAAGATAGTAAAAAGAAAGAAAAGGCAAGAAAAAACAACAACACGCGCACTCACACACACACACACAGATAGTGAAAATAATGTGCAATAGCATAAAAGGCAGGGTAACATCATGTTGTGTCATTTTTGTCAAACAAAATCCAAATTTATGGAAAGGGGTTATTTATATCCTGGTCTTCTAGTGGTTAGGCATTTCTCCAATATAACTGTAATTAGTTCTGTTTACAATTCATTATTCCAAATAGGTGTTACTCTTTGAGAATGCATATTATAACAGTAAAAGATGGCTATTATGAAGTGAAAAAAGTGAAGTGCTTTTTATCTTTTATTTAATATTGTGGGAAACTTAATTACACACTTAAAATAAGTAAAAGTTTATTTGGATTGTACCCATTCAAAATAGCTCTGTTGAACAGGTCCTGTAAACGCTGATTGAGCAGCAGTTGGAAATAGGTATCCCATAGGTATCCCACTTTTTAAACTGTGTTTTAGAAATTATTTCATGCTTTTCATCTTCCATGTTTAACTATTGTAGCTTATGCCTGTATTTTTTTTAACATCTGTGCTATTTCCTTATACTTAACTAGAATGAACTGATCAGCAGAACTTACTATTTATTTATTTATTCATGTATTTATGCACAGACTCCTGGTAAGACCAACCTGTGAGAATGTATAATTATTAGTTAGTATAAAACTTTTAGTTAAAACCAGCCAATAAATATAAAGTATGTAACAGTACATAAGAGTGAAACCTTACAGAGGTTTTGGAATTTATTTTTTTGTTACCCAATGTGATCAAACATCTCTCAGTCATATGCAGTTTCACGAGTATATGGCGAACAAATTGTTAGACCAAGAATGACATAGAACACTCCAGCCAAATTTCAGTACTTTATTTGCTCATGCCAAACTATTGCCATACTGTCTTTACTACTCTAACCCTAACAGATATACATTGAGAGGTTCTAGGGCAGGGGTGTCAAACTCATGTCATCACAACGGCATCATGTGATGGACTTTTTTCCCCCTTCGCTAAACTGGGCTTGGTCGTGGCCAGCGCGTGACGCATCCAGCCGTGTGCCACGAGTTTGACAGGCCTGTTCTAGGGAATGGTTAACTTATGTCCTTCATCTTGCATCCAGCTCTGGCCTATGATGCCTTCTCTCTCTCTCTCTCTCTCTCTCTCTCTCTCTCTCTTTCTCTCTCTCTCTCCCGAACTCCACTCAAAGCATTGTTTTCTGGGGGAAACAGGAGGAAGGTCGTTTGGATATGTTCACCACCTTGAGATATTTGTAAAAGCAAGAAAGACAATTAAATAAATTTAAAAAATTGTGAAGTGCATAAAAGGAGAACTCCCATCCAAGCCAGTTCAGCTCTAGCAAAATGAACTCCTCCATCAGTTCTTATGTATACATCGTTCAGACAGAACTGTTGCACAATTTATTGTACAAACATTGGATTATGTGAATGCTGTTCTTATTTAAAACAACTTTTTTTAAATTTATTTATTTTTTGGGCCTGCTTTAAATGCAACGGAATCGTATTTTGTAAGAACATACTTTAAAGGATGATTTAAAGATAAACATTGTGCACTTTTGAAACCACAGAAGGTTATTGTCAAGGAAATTTTGACAGTATACATTAAAAAAAAGAGAGAGCTAAATATAGTTTTGCAAACTATTTCACCTCTAAATCCCTGAGAGTAGAATTTATTTCAGCAGATATTTTTAAAATGGAGTAGTTTTGTATATTAACCCTTGATTAAACCCGAACTTGTATCAACCAAAGATTTGTTGGAATTGTGGAATTTAAATGATGGTCCGGGGACTTTATGTCCCGAATGAAGATAAAGTGACTTTTTATAAAGAACTTATGGAGAGACTAATGAGCCTTTCTTATGAAAATTGGTGTTAGATGAGGGATTGGAATGGAGTGGTTTCCCCTCAACCCAACAGGACATCTGAGACAAATATTAAAATTACTCAGAGTACCGCAAATGACCAAAACATTTTTGGGACAATTTAGGGTTGGTTGATGTATGGAGACTGAAGAATGATAGCTCAAGACAACATACAAGTAATCTTGACTTACAATCATTCGTTTAGTGACGGTTCGAAGTTACAAGGGCACTGAAGAAAGTAACCTATGTGTCTTTCACCCTCATTGCAACATCCCCATGATCACACGATCACAACTTGGCTGCTTGACAACTGACTCATATTTATGACGGTTGCAGTGTCACAGGCCTTTTGCGACTTTCTGACAAGTAAAGTCAATGGGGAAGTCAGATTCACTTAACAACCATGCTACTAAGTGAACAACTGCGGTGATTCAATCAACAATGGTGGAAAGCCAGCTTGTAAAAATGAGGCAATTCACTTCACCCGGGACTCCCTGTACTTATTTTTCAGGAAGACATTTTTCAAGAATAGATATGATTTGGATTTCAAGTAATCTAGCTATTAAAATTTTCAAAGTAGAGATTTTAGCAAAGTCTTTTTTTTCATGATCTTAACCCTTGCATGAGTCTGATTTGTAGAAGAAAATCTACAGTTGTTCTTTCAGGCGGAGTCTAAACGAAGCATTATTACAGAAAAAAAATATATGAGATTATTGCATCTGGTCTTGGCCAAAAGGTCAAGAAGCAATAAGAAAAATGAGAACGTTGGGAATTGTAAAAAGAAATTTTAAAAAGTTTTTGAAAATAATTTTAATAAAAGTACTATTTTGATACAGGTTTGGGATGCAAATAAAGCCTTCACAGGCAGTCCTTGACTTGCAACAACTCACAGTGACCGTTCAAAGTTACAACGGCACTGAAAAAAGTGACTTTTGACCATTTTTCACAGTTATGACCTTTGTAGCATACCCATGATCATATGAACAAAATGCTTGGAAACTGCTTCATACTTATGACCAAAGCTGTCTCCCAAGGTCACGTGATCACCTTTTGTGACCTTTGGACAAGCAAAGTCAATGGGTAAACCAGAACTTTCAGTGATTCACTTAACTGGAAAGAATGGTCATAAAATGGGGCAAAGCTCATTTAACAAATGTCTCACTTAACAACATAAATTTTGGGGCTGGTCGTAAGTCGAGGATCACCTGTATTAGATGCTGTCTGATACAACCAAATCCTCAACTTAAGAAAAGGTAAGAGAATAATGCAAAACAGGTGGGATGAAATAAAAAGAAAAGAAGAATTCAGGAACTCTACGGGGAACAGAAGTATCTATCATCAAATTAAGATTTTACAGCAACAGTGATCCGTGTTAACAATAAGAATAAGAAATGAAAATAAGAAATGAAAATAAAATTGAATTAGGCCAAGCAAAGAAATGCTGAGTTTGTGAATAAACCAGGGATATGGCCGGCCTATAAATTGCAAAGAGAAAAAAAAAGGATATTGAAACGGCAAAGCTGGCTGAGGAATTCTGAGAGTTGAAGTTTTCAGTCTTAAAGTTGCCAAGGTTGGACACCGTTGTTCTGGAGCCTACATTAACTTGGTTGGACCTTTTAAGTTATGGGTTGTTGTTTTTTTATCTGTCCCTCCCATCAAGAAGCACAGAAGGTTGGGGGGTGGGGGGTATATGACTCTTTTCTTATCCATCAACAACTCTGCCGAGTAGGAAAAATGACTAGTCCAAGATTATCTGGGAAGGGCCCGTGTGAATGTTGGAAGAGCTCCCCCTGTTTCAGACTGTTAGTCTATCTCTGGCTTGAAAGCAACTACACTTGCACAAGGTGGTTACTTCGGATTACCATGAAAGGCATCTGCTCATTGGGTATACGTGCCAGCCTGTGTTAAAACCAAAACAAAAAACGACACTTGGAAAAATTGGCAGCGCAATTCCGCATTCCGCATTCCTGACATGACTGGGCACAATCTTAACAACACAACTTGCCGCTGAGAGAAGATGAAACTATAAAAGGTTTAGTAACAGGGGACAGGACTGTTTGTAATACAGGTAGTCCTCAACTTACCACCACAATTGAGCCCAAAATTTATCTTGCCAAGTGAGAAATTTCCCTCCACTTGAGGACCTTCCTTGTCGAAGTTGTTAAGTGAATCCCTGCAGTTGTTAAGTTAGTAACATGGTTGTTAAGTGAATCTGGCTTCCCCATGGACTTGGCTGGTCAGAAGGTCGCAAAAGGGGATCATGCAACCCACCCCCCCGGGGGGACACAGCAACCGTCATAAATGTGAGTCAGCTGTCATCTGAATGTCTATCACAGGACCACGGGGTTGCTGCCACAGTGTGTGAAAACGGTCCGCAGTCACTTTTTTTCAGTGCCGTTGTAACTTTGAACAGTCACTAAGTGAACTGTTGTAAGTCCAGGACTATCAATATTCTGAGGATGATCCAGTGCCTTAAAAGAAAATCCATTGGCAAAAAATAGTCTGAAGCGTTCCAGAAAATAAGTCGAAACACATTCCATAGAATGGAACCTTATGTTGTGGCCCGCCAGATTTGGACAATGAGGAGGTCGAGGAAGAACTTGGGCCAGACAAAATTCACTTAACAACCATGTCACTTAAGCGACAGAAATGTGGGACTCAATGGTGGTCGTACGTCGAAGGCTAACCCGTATTAATTTTTTGATTGAACCTGCTATATAAGGCTTCATATTCTTAAGCGTGTGCATGTAAAGATTCCAGATATATTGTATATAACATTTTGGTCTTGGTAAAGTTGGTTGGTTGGTTGGTTGAGTGATTGATTGATTAGAGTGCCCCACTCAAACACACACATCAGAAGTGAGGCATGCCCCCTCTCTCCTGACTTTCCTGAAAGTTATGTGTAAGATGGCTCTTCAGCCTTGCACAGAGGAGCAAGTAGCATTTTTGAAGTTTATTGAAATCGAATTTAAAACAATAACATTTCAAGAGCAATGTATACAAACACCAAACTAAAAAAAAACTTGCTGAATATAAAAACAAGCAAACACTTGCCTGGGAAAAAAACACCTTTGTCTCTGCAAAAGAGGAAATGAGAAACATGCAACATGAGACTGAATCATCGCAGGAAAAAAGATAATTCACACAGGATATTCAACTATATTACTTGGTGACACATAGAGGATGGCCTTGGAGTTAGGGCCATCCTCTAAGTGTCACGAACTAATATATTTGAATATCCTGGGTGAATTATCTTATTTTAATACTTTATTAAATACATTATTAAATACATTATACTTATTTTAATGTATAGCAAGCAGGCCTACAGGTCTCAGCAAGATGGTAAGTTTTATCCTTCAGACAATCTATTGCTTCCTTCTCAACAGACTGAGTGTTATTTTGATATTTTGATGAAAAAGAAAGCAAAAGAGATGGGAAAAGAGGGGAATGTCACAAGGAGATGATATCATGTGTGGGCCTGAAACATGGTAGACTGACGGTGGAGGATTTTATTAAAACCAAGTCTGGAAACAACTGATTACAGATAGCCCTCTGGTTGCAACCATTTGTTTAGTGACCGCTCAAAGTTACAAGAGCACTGGAAAAAAAGGGACTTATGGCTGTTTTTTCACACACTTATGACTGTTGCAGCATTCCCCAGGATCATGTGATCAAAATTCAAACTCTTGGCAACTGTCTCATATTTATGATGGGTTGCAACCTTCTAAGAAACAAAGCCAACAGAGAAGCCAGATTCATTTCCCAGCCCTGTTACTAACTTGACAACTGCAGTGATTCACTTAGCAACACTAGCAAGAAAGATTGTAAAATGGGGCGAAACTCACTTAGCAACTCTCGCTTAGCAATGGAAATGTTGGGCTCAGTTGCGGTCATAAATCGAGGACTACACCCATCATAATCCAGATGTCGCTGTCGTAAACTTCCATTTGTTTTGAGGGGGTTTTTTTCTTCAATGGTTTCTAGACAGAATATCTGTCTGTTAACCTTATATTCTGATGAATCAGCCCTTAACATTACTCATTACACACCTATTAGTCAACACTCAAACAAACGGGAACAATTAAAGAAGAAACAATGTCCCGTTCATGTAAAGAATGAGCAAACTCCACTCCCTGAGGCACTGAAGATATTATCTAGTGTGGTTGATGAAATGTCTGCAGGAGGAATACAGGAAACTTATCATCTTCAGACCTGAAAGATTCTCTTAATGTGACCTTACAATTATTTAAGGACAATTAATCTAGTCACTCGTTTATAAGTGACTAGAAATCCCTTATAGATTTCTTGCTGGAAAAAAAAAGGAAAAAATGAAATTGTGATTTATAGGTTTGATGACTGGAAAGGATAGATTATGGAAAGAAGGAAATTATGACATAATCTTAGAGGCAAGGTAAAATAGAAATGTATTTGTAATTTTTTATTCTCCTCTCCTCTTTTTTTCTTTACTTTCCCTTTCCCTTTTTACTCTTTTCTTTCTTTTTTCCCCTTTTTATTCTTTTTTTCTTTTTCTTATATTCTTTCTTATCTAGTCACTGTTTTTTCTTTATTTCCTCTATTTCTTCCCTAAAAGTCGCATTCTTTTTATCTTCTCAAAAATTTCTTTAATGAAGAATTATTTAAAAAAAACAACAACAACAATAAAGTAGAATTAGTTCATCTGGGTAGGGCTCTGCGCTACTTTGGAAGGATGAATCAGTCTTGCAAGTCTGAAAGTAAATTTCTCTCCTGTCTCCTCTACAACTTAAGAGACTAGGGATGGTCTCTTCTGAGATGTTCACCGAACCCCCAGTTCCTTCTGGGGGCTCAGCTGCCTCTTATTTGACCATCTATGGAGATTCTCCGTCATCCAGGTCCCAAAGATGCTTTTCAAAAGGCAAGTGGACTTCCTTGGTTTTTTTTTCTATGAAGACGTTTCGCTTCTCATCCAAGAAGCTTCTTCAGCTCTGACTGGATGAGAAGCAAAACATCTTCAAAGAAAAACAAGAAAGTCCAGTTGCCTCCTGAAAAAAAAAGCACCTTTGTGACACTTGTAAAACTAAACTTGGAATATTGGTCACCATGATTTATTTATTTTTTTTAAAAAAAGATGTTGAGACTCTAGAAAAAAGGGGAGTGAAAAGCAGATGATTAGGTTGTAGGAAGTTGAAATGTCCTGTTGAACGAAGAGAAGGACATTGATAGCAGTCTTCCAATATTTGAGGGGCTGTCACACAGAGAAGGGGGTCAACCCATTCTCCAAAGGGCTTGAGGGCAGGACAAGAAGAAGATCTAACCTAGAATTAAGAAGAAATTTGCTGTCATTGAGAACAATGAATCAATGGAACAGCTTACCTCCCAAAGTTGTGGGAGCTGCATCCCAGGAGGTTTTCAAGAAAAGATTAGACAACTATTCGTGGTGGGTTAAGCAGGGATTGGGCTAGAAGACCTTCAAGGCCCCTTCCAACTCTATTATCCTGCATTCTGGAAGTTGAAACCCAACACATCTGAAGTGCGCCCAGGGCGAAGAAGTCGGCTTTCCACTATTTTTAGTGTAAAAATCAACTAATATTTACCGCGCGTGAGGGAGGGAGAAATTCTCCGTGCGAGAGAGAGAGAGAGAGAGAGAGAGAGAGAGAGAGAGAGAAAGTGAGAGAAAACAGCAGAGAAAGCAAACATTGGGATCTCAAGTCAATTTCCCTTTCCCAAGATCAGGGGAGGGGAGAGAAAGTTGCACATGGGAAGAAAAGTGTTAAAAACAGCTGCTTCTAGCACGGCTGCCTGGAAGAAAAATTATGTAAATATTTATGCAAAGACATCTTCGCCGAGTACATCCAAGCTGGATCATCTTGCCAGGGTGTGCATTCAACAACACAGTTGGATCAACAGCCTGAAAAAGCAGATGTGCCAATTTCCGGTAGTTGATGATGGCGGGTCTTAATTATGTGAAAGCGCCAGCGAAGGCCCGTTTCCTTGTACAACTCATCAGTCTTATTCCATTTTGCTTATCACTGCGACAGATTAGCAAGGGCGTTACTAGAAAAGATGTCTTGCATTTGGGGGAAATCCCATCCATCGCCAACGCAGCAAAGCGTAAATGTTTCTTCACCATCCAGGCAAGAGCTGAAGAAGCTTCTGGGAGGAGAAGCGAAACGTCTTCAAAGAAAAACCAGAAAATCCAATTGCCTCTTGAAAAAAGCACCTTTGGGACAAGCAGAACCTGGAGGACTGAGAAAGTCTCCATAGACACTTAGTCCTTGGCTTATGACCACAACTGAGCCCAAAATTTATGTTGCTTAGCAAAACATTTGTTAAGTGAGGTTTTTTTACCCCAATTTATAACCTTTCTTGCCACACTGGATAAGTGAATCACTGCCTTTGTTAAGGTAGAAACACGGTTATTAAGTGAATCTGGCTTCCCCATTGACTTTGCTTGTCAGTAGGCCACGCAGAAGGGGGAATCACATGAGCCTAAGACACTGCAAAATCATCATAAATATGAGCCAGCTGCCAAGCATCCAAATTTTGGTCACATGGCCGTAGGGATGCTGCAACATTCCTAAGTGTGAAAATCTGTCATGAGTCACTTTGAACATTCACTAAAGGAATGGTTGTAAGTTGAGGACTACTTGTAAGGTTCCATTCTATGGAATGTGTTTCAGTTTACCTTCTGGATAGTTGGATTTCTAGAGGCCGTACTTCAAAAATTAATAGGTGGGCGTGAGCCATAGTAAAAAGGAAGTTTGATGTCATTTCATTTCTGTAGATTTAATCCAACTCCCTCCACAGAGCAGGAATCCAGAGTAAAACATCCCAGAAGTTGTCCAGCTGCTAGATAATTTCAAATCCCATACTATGCAGGATCTAATTAGTTGCACAAGCATGGCAGATTCACTTTTTTCAGCTTTCTTCTTTCAGGCTATTATTGTCCAGGTGTGAAGTCTGGAAACTAATTATGGGTCTGATTGGAATATTGGATGTGTGGCATAATACGGAAAAAGTGGACAAGCCCTTTCCCTTCCTTCTGGTCACTAGCCAACATCCTTCTCAGTCCAACTGCCCTTTTCACTAACAATTTGATTCCTTGGGTTTCTTCAGTTCTGTCACCATCCCTCAACCCTCTTGGGGTTTGATGGCAACTTCTCTCTGCACTAGGAAAAAGAGAGAAAAGCAGGCAATTAACCAGCGGAAGGGCTTGCCTTCAGAAGCTGTGGGTGCCCCAACACTGGAGGTTATTTAAAGAAGAGATTAGACAACCATCTTTCTGAAATGGGATAGGATCTCCTGCTTGAGCAAAGGGTTGGACTAGAAGGCCTCCAGGGTCCCTTCCAACTCTGTTATTCTGAGACTGAGAAGGGTTTCGGTGCCCAGATTGTTTGTCATCTTCTGATCTTGACACAAACGTAGTTGACAAAACATAGCCAGTTCGTCTTGTTTCAGTAAAATTCCAGTAAAATTCATTGACTTCATCAGAGGCAGGGCCTTGAATCAGCCTCTTTTCTAAAGGCTTTTTTAAAGAACAGGAACAGAAGATGAAGTTCTCTCTACACAGAGGTTTTCTGGCTTTCCAGATGACAAGCTCTGAAGCTCTCGATTGAACTTTGAGGAGAAGTTCACATTTTTTGAGACAAAAGGAAATCCCACACTCCATCAGAATGATGGACAAGAGTTTATTCATGTCTTGGCTGGAGATAAATCTTTTGATTCATCTCCATTATGGATGCTACTGGAAAACAACTACAAACTTGTTCAAGCTTTTATTTTTCTGGGACAGAAGAATGGAGGCAGACAACTAAATGAACTTTCTAATGTTGGAAGAAATACTTCCAGCTTGCAGTCAAGAGTGATAAAACCTTGTTCGTTTCTCTGCGGGGCAGAAATCTGCAAATGCACAAAAAAAAATCAACAGAATTATTTTTTTTTTAAAAAAAAGGTTATTCCTATTCAGATAACCTCAAAACATTAATGTGGATTTGTAATCATTTCCTTACCAATTCAGACGGCATTGGTGATGTCAGCAACCTTGCCAAAGATGACCCTGTTGACTTGAGGACAAAGAAATGATGCAATGTGCATTTAGTTCAAAGAGTTTTGGAAGATGCTGACATTACTTGAGACAAACCCATGATGGTTTGGCAAAGAGAGGTAGGAAAGTTCTGGTCCTGTTTGCTTCTATTACATTACGAGCCTTTTTGGAGGGGTCAAGATTTATGGCTTCTGAAACAAACAAAAAATGAAAATCACTTTGAAGGTCTACATTGCCATGCCGAAAATGGTTCCATCGTTTCAACTTCTTATTCAAGCTAAACTCTCACAGGAAGTTTAAAAGCATGGTTTGGTTGACCGCAATGGAGGCTTAGGACTTCATGCCAAGAAAGGTAACCCACTAGTGTGGCCAATTATCTGGGCCGAATCTGACAGAAGAAGGATTAGATAATCCACTTCTCTTCGGCACTTTGTGAGTAAATTCTTCCACAGGTAGTCCTCAACTTACGACCAGAACTGAGCCCAGAATTTCTGTTGCTAAGCAAGATAGTTGCTACACCAGTTTTGCTCCATGTTATGAACTGTCTTACCCCGTTTGTTGAGTGAATCACTGAGCTGTTAGGTTAGTAACACGGTTGTTAAGTGAATCCGGCTCCCCCATTGACTTTGCTTGTCAGAAGGTCGCAAAAGGGGAACCCCGCAACTGTCATAAAATGAGTCAGTTGCCAAGAGTCTGAATTTATGGGGATGCTACAACAGTGCTAAGTGTGAAAAATGGTCATAATTCACTTTTTTTCACTCAACAAAACCTTGTAAGTTGAGGACTACCTGAATTCATGCCCGAGTATCTCCCCCTCCTATTGATAGTCTTACTCTAGGTGAGGTCTCAGTTGGGGTTTCCTGGCAGGGCTGACCTAGTCATTCCAGGTAGGGGAAAAAAGAGATACCGCTTCATCATGTCCTGCTTATATTATGCCAACCTCCAGAAGTGACTGACTCTTCCTATGATGTTTCTACCCTAATTGATCTTCCTCCCAATCTTTTCATGTTGTGCCCCACAGAATGTAGGGCAATGAACAGCCTTGAGCATGGCTCCCATGTTATATGAATGCAGCTGCTAAGAATTAACTTGATTATGAATAATTAAGTTGAGTGAATGAATCCAATACAGTTAATCCTCAATTTACAAGAGTTCATTCAGTGACCATTCTTAGTTACAACCAGAGGTGAAATCTAGCTGGTTCACACCGGTTCAAGCGAACCGGTAGGGAAAATTTAGATTGGTTTGGAGAACCGGCAAATATCACCTCCGGCTGGCCTCTCCCCTACCTGCCCGCTCACTGCTCACCCTGCCCCCTACTCACCCCACCCCAGTGTCTCTGCCGGCCTTCCCATGAGGATGTGCCTGAGGCCCAACTGCTCCTGATCTTCCTGCCTGCCTGCCTGCATAAGTAATCCGCTGCTGCCGCTTGCCTCCCCGTCCCTTCCCACCCACGACTGCATCCCCGCACGGCCCAGTAGCTAGCTGCCCCCCCATCTCTGGAGCTTGCCTTCCGCCGCCGCTGCTTGCTTCGCTTCCCACCTGGCACGTCCCCGCGCGGCTTAGCTAGCTGCCCCCCCCCGACCCCGCCGCTTTCCACACTCACCGTG
>JANHFL010001387.1:104017-114017 GCA_032468155.1 Oxyrhabdium leporinum
TGAACCGCTAGATTGAATCAGCAGAAGTGGCCTGCAGTTCAACACTCTAACCACTGCGCCACCTAGGCTCATCCAGTCTTGCTTCAAACTCGAATATAGAACTAATTGCCTTAATTGCCAGTCTTCTTCCAGGTTCATTTGTGTGTGTGCACACACACATATACATATACAGATACACATAGGTATATATATGTATATGTGTATATATGTGTGTGTGTGTGTATTAGACCAAAGTATAATTAATTAAGAAGCAGAAAGAAGGTGTTCCCATAATCTCATCTGCTTCCACAATATGTGTAATTTCTACAGTAGAAATCTCTACCCTCAAATTGCTTTGAAAACCTACCATACTAGATATTTCCTGCCCACCTAGAAGTTTGAAAGCATGCAAATGCAAGTAGATTAATAGGTACCATTTAATCGGTGGGGAAGTAGCAGCGTTCCATGCATCTTGGCGTATAGTCATGCTGGCCACATGACCACATAAGCATCTTCAGACATCACTGGCTCCCTTGGCTAAGAAATAGAGATAAGCAATGTCCCCTGGAGTCGAACATGACTGGACAGGGGAAACCTTTACCTTTTACTAAATATTTAGTGGCCAATTACATTCATAAATTTGCTTGAATCTTACAGAATAAAAGTGTTGTAGGGGGCAAGAATGTATAAGCAAGGTTCCCATAATAAACTTACATACAGGCTGCTTGCTAGCTTTTTGTACATTTAGCAGAGAAACATACAGAAATACCCTTATACTGGGATGTTGGGAACAGGTTTTTATGTGTGCATCTTTACTGTACACATTGTTTCTCAACCCTTAGTGGCTTTAAAACGTGTGGACTGAAACTCCCAGAATTCCACACATTTTAAAGTTACCATGGTTGAAAAAACCTGCTCTATACATTTTAGTTTATTTGCCTTCAGTTGACTACTTGGACAGGACTATGAAAGTCACTAGAATGATACCAGGGAAAGCATTCCCAGGGTTAACATTTTACCCAGGGTTAATACATGTGCATTATTGTTATGTTTCACTTTTTAGCCTCTACCATTTTTGATATATTGTTGAAAGTGTTTCATTTCTTTTAGTTAGAGCAGCATTTGAAATAAAGCCTAAAACATTATCCTGATTTAGTTTTGTCTGAAGAATGTGGAACATCATTTATTGGAACATTTTCTTTCAGAGATGACCCCATGACTTACTTACCCATTTAGGATCCTTTTATTTCTGTTCTCTGTTGACTAGTGATTTCTTAAAAATGATTATATTTGCTTCGGATACAGATTTTGGAGGCAGCTGACCAATATATTGTTCAGCTCCACAAAGAAAATAATTCTAAGAAGACTTTGTAATGCTGATCTGATGTTATTGTAATTCTATGTGAGGGATAAGCCTTTTCTCATCTATGTAGTAGAAGTGTCAGCTAACAATAATTGCTATTGACAAATGTATGTACATGAGTGTCTCTATTTTCCCCATGGCCTGATAGAAATAATGGTGCCCTCCACCCTTCTGCATAGTTCTCCAGAGTGTGAGCTGTGCATTTGGGGAAACTGCATCGTAGGAAAGTTTTCTGAAGTGTTCAAAAGGCGCATATTGACAAAGGATGTCTCTTCCATGCTTGACTCATAAAGTCAGTATTCTCCAGGCATACATACTGGGTATATATACCTGATTTTATCTTCTTCTCTTCTATCTCTGCACTTGGTATGCTTGGTATCAGGCTGTTCCTATAAGAGAGTCTAAACAATGTACTCCAACTTTAAGCAACTTTTTCTGAATGTACAACAGGGGTGCATTTATAGGGTCACATAGTAATACTTTAAACCAGCAGTCTCCAACCTTTCTGGCTTTGCGGACCAGCGGGGGGGGGGGAAGAGGAGGATGGTTCCACAAGAGTGGTGGGTAAGCACACACAGCTCCATTCGTGCAAGCGGTGGGCACCCACATCCGCCACCTGCATAAATGGAGCTGTGTGCACACCCGCCCACTCTGTGTGCAAGTGGAGCTGTGTGTGCACTCATCCACAGCCCAGCAATGGGCTGCGGCCTGGGGTTGGGGGGCCCTGCTTTAAGGTCAAAAACTATTTTTAAAAACTCAACAGCAAAACAGTGCTCTACTTTAATTAGTGCCTTGCAACAAATTGTCAAATGATTCAATACTTTTTCATCATAAGCTTTGTATTTTGCATTATTTGTAGCTTGTACTTAAATTTTAACACAATCTTTGCCAACCAGTTGAAAGTACTACTTTGTCAAATATTCCAATATTGCTAGAAAAAGATGGGATGGGGGCCACTGATAAACCTGATAGATAAACCTGCTGTGATTTAAATCAATGCCTCTATTACATTTCTTGAATGTATCCTAAGAAAAGAACAGAATTTTTTTCTTGCCTTGCTTTCCATTGTTTTTAAATGATGTACTTGCATTTCAAGTCCTGAACTGCATTTACTTCCAAGGAATTGAAACCAAGAAAAATTGCCAGCCATGACTTCATAAGGTTTAACTTTACATTGAGTCAACTTTCTTTGGAATAGATTAAGAACATAATTTTACAAATAAGAGATGAATTGAAAGCATAGATGGCTAATGAATGGAAGTTGCAGATTACAATCAGCTCAGTAGTGGAACTGAAGATTAAAACAAAACTTTTAATGGTTGTTTTTAGAATTCTTTTAACATTAGGTTTTCATTTTAGGATGTTGTGATTATATCTAGCAAGATACTAACCATATTGAATAAAGATAACTATAGTGATCTAGTTTTTCTTACAGGATAGTATGTAGAATTGAAAAGTAAACATCTGTCCATTGCTTCTATAAAATAAGGAATACTTTACAAAGAAGACTGTTTTTAAATTTTAAACATAAACATAATTTTATTTTTTTTAATTATAACTATTTTGCTAGACATAGGTAAATTAGTACACCAAAAGTAATACACTTTTAAAAAATTGCTGAATTTCAAGTTTGGAAGCAATAGCGATTAGAAGTACAAGAAAGTTGTAAATATAAAAATAATTATACTAAAAGTACCTATTTATAAGGAAGCTGTGTGATAGCATGTATTTGATTAGTTGGTACTTTCCGATCCATATGAATTCTTATGTTGCTTTACAAATTTTGAGAAGTAAATGTGGAAAGCTTAAATTCAGCCCCTTTTCTGCTTTCAATGTGAATTTTCTAACAAAACAGTTTGTGACTTCCAGAAAGTACCATATGCTGTGAAAACTTAGTTCAAAAGCATATCGGCAATATGCTTTTTAAAAGTCAACATTGGAGGGAGGAGGAAGAGAGATTATAACTCAAACCTTCTAAAGATTATTAAGCAAAGGTGACTTTTAACAGACACTGATTGCAAGGGAAGTACTTGTTTTAATCAGTCAGCAGAAGCATGAACGACTGTGATTTTTCATTTCAACCAGCAATGCAGATAGATCCGGAATAATAAAGTAAAGGAAAAGTAAAGACTATATTAATATAGGAAAAGAGCAGATGCGTATTAAGATGGCATCCTAGCTAAACTGAAGCAGTGTTTTTTGGCCCTATGAAAATATTAATACACTGGCGGTAATTCTTCAGTCAGATTCAGGCCACAAAGTGTATGGCCAACTTCTTTGTTATTGTTAGATGTGCAGCCTCTAATTTAAAAGAAACAAAACTTGTACATGATAATGAAGCAGAAGATCAAAGTTCAAAATTAGGTTGCTGCATCACTGGGTCCCAATCTGAAAGGTGTCACGTGACTCAGAGACACATTTTTTTTTTTTTTACCTCAGAGATACCCAAATTAGAATGAGCAAGTTTGACTTAATAATAATGGAGGAGGGGGAGGACTGAGGACTGAGCGAACATTATAAGACCACATCATATCGTGGTACTCTGTATAGGGGAAGATGGCTCAGTTTAATATTCAAATCAAATCTTTATTACAGCCATAGACCAGCATAATTCAGTTTAATATTTCTTGTTCGGAAAAGCAAGAATACCAGCTATTATCTGCAGGTAGGGAAAATTGTTAAATATTTCATTCCTCCTAATTCATTTTTGCTTCCCTGCTACTGTATAATGAAGGACTTTAGATTCAAAATTGTCATTTTGGGCAGACTGATGTAAAATATAATATTTTCTAAAATCATTATACTTTTAACTCTGCTTAACAGTTCTAGTGTCTGAGAGCTTTTGGCTTGAGGAAAAATTTCTATATGGATACAATATTGTTAACCAAAGTCTGTGTGTACAAATAATCACGGGTGTACATTTGTGACAATACATAATGTGAATATATATACAGCTTTTACACTATTTCCAAGACAAGTCTTTTATATTTTTAAAAAAGTGAGAGAGTTTAAATTCTAAATGAGTGGAAGGATACTGAAGCTATTACTTGGAAAGAGGATGATATTGCATTGCATTTGTTAAGGCTTGGGACCCTTACGTTAAAATGTGAACTCGTAGGTAACAGTTTATTGGCAAGTTTGAAGATGCAGTGAGATCTGAAAATACTGAAATTCAAATAATTGTTGAGCTCTCTGAGACAGATTTCTGGAGATTTAAACCATTTACATCTAGAGGGGGGAAAGGGTATATTTATGGGTTTTTCCCTTTATCAAGAAACTTTTGCCTTAATTAAAGCTGTGCGGAACTAAAATATAGGCTTTCTAAGATACAGACTTAAGACATTGTGAAAGGCTTTAATGAATATACTTTTTAAATGTATACGTGTTTGGAATTTGCTATGATGCAGAATAAAGGGTTCTGTTAGAAAAGCAGAGGATGGAACAGAAGGTTAAAGGGTATTTTGGAAACAAACAGCTGGACTAGCTTATTTAAACAGAATCAAGGATTGGGAGCTGACCTCCATTTGACTTCTAGGGGGAGGAGCAAGAATGTCATTTTATTACTTTGGCTAGAAGGAAAATGTTCTTTCTTCTGAAAGCACCCTGAAGGCACCCTAACATTTGGGCTGTTTTTCAGAATAGTTATTAAATACAAAATACATAGGAGAAAGTCAACTGTTAAGCCTTTGTGGAAAATGTTATTTAAAGAACCAAGGGCCATGGTATGTATGTTTCAGCTTGTATCTTGTCCAGGATCACAGAGAGGAAATGTTAAATTAAAAAAGGTATTAAAATGAAATTTTGTCACTTGAAGGGCTCAACCTGAAATTTCCCCTTCCCTCACTGCCCCAGGGGACAACCTTGTTAGTGATAGCTTTAACATACAGTACAATCAAATAGATCTTCATAAAAAAGAGCTGAGAAGCATTTATTTTAAGTCTTCCAAATTTTCTTAAGCAAGCATTTTAGTCTGTGCTGGCTCCATAAATGCTTCTCATTAAGAATAGATAAATATTCCTAGTTTTGGATGAGTATCCAAAACTTTTTATCTAATTGTTTGTACTATCATTAGTTTTACCATTATTCTATTATTTAATGAAATGTAATGTTGTATAAGCTTATAGTTCCTTCTGTGTATTGTTTCACTATTGTCACAGAACACAGATGATAGGATCTTTTCTTCTTGAAAAGGTTGTCTTGTAGATTGCTTCCAATAGAAGATTTCCTGGAGAACAAACGTGAATCTATTTATGATACAATGTTTCCCACTTGTATATTTTTAGAATTACGGTATTCCAAATGGATTCTAAACAATATTGGCTTGTAGATGTTGTTGGTCTGGAGGCAAAATACTTTTAGGTGACCTCTTAAACTGTTAAACAGTATCCAATAAGCCTGAGGCTCGCAAGCATGCGCAACTTATCTCCAGCCACAGACCTTATTGATCTAGGATTGCTTAAAATCAGAGTCCCAGCTGCCACAAATGGGAAGCCTTTCTCAGCAGAGAAGAGCCAGCCTCCTCTGATATTACAAGGTACAGTAGGTACGTTCACAGCCTTGAGATATCTACAGTAGATTACACACTCTGGTTACATATGCTTCTGGCCATGACCAAATCAGTTTCCAACCAAAAAATTCACACACAAAAAAAAAATGTGGCCAAATTCCCCTTCCATGCAATATTTTTTTTTTGTAAATGCCAAATTTCCAAAATTAGGTTCGGGTCACAACCAAATTGGGTTGCAACCAACGTAATGGAACAAATTATGATCCTGACCAGAGGTTCTACTGTATATCAAATCAGTCCCTGTTCTGATGGGGAATTGGACTGTTAAAGCAAATAGGCATAGCACCCTATCAGCATACCCACCCTTAACATAAATGTGGAAGATTATATAATCTCCAGCTTTGTAGCCACAATTGTTGTGACACTGTTTGCTTTTGCACTACACACACACACACACACACACACACACACTGGCTGCTAATCAGATTTAGGTAAGTGCTGCCTTTCAAGAGGTAAAGCAAGTTCTTTACTGTATCCCTGTTCCTGAGGCACAGTTACAAGATGTTTTCACAAGCCTATGGGGAAAAAAATGCAAACTTATTGAAAGTGGTGAAATAGGAGAGGTTCATTTAGATCCAGTAGTTAAATACCAGGCTAGAAACCAGGAGATTGTGAGTTCTAGTCTTACCTTAACCATGAAAGCTGGCTGAGTGACTTTAGGCCAGTCACTCTCTCAGCCCAGCTCACCTTACTTACTGGGTTGTTGTTGCAGCAAATTGGAGGAAGAAGGAGTATTAGGTACGTTCACAGCCTTGAGATATCTACAGTGTGTGTGTGTGTACATTCCTCTTAATAGCACACCTATGCCTGGAAATTAAATTTGCCTTCTGTAGGTAAGGATATCTATAGTGGAAAAATCAATTGTATGATAGTACTTCATGATAAATGGAGGGGAAAAAAACTGCTTTGTAATTTTCCTTTGAAAATTTGCATGGAAATCATTTTCTGACAGTTTTCAAATTAGGGGTAATATATGATAATTCATTGAAGAGAAAAATAGTTTTTATTGTTTATTTTGTGGTTTTTCTAATGAGAGAAGAACTATGGAAACCTTTTGCTGGCCAGTTTGATATTTGTGCTTAATACAAATAGCTATCCAATGATTTGACCTAAGAGTTTACATTTTCGCTTTTATCTAAAAAGAAATGGAGAGCTAGTGGAAGTTCACAGCAGAGTTTTATAGGTGCAACCTTTATGACTGGGGTAGCAGCATGAGCTATCATATTTGCAAACATAGCGGGAACAAATTAGACAAATGGCATGCGGAAATATTACTGAGATAAATAATTAACAATAAATAAATAAAGCCTAATTAAAAATTCATTCTTAATTTCAGTGAAACAATGAAGATAGGATAGGATAGTACCATAAAAACAGCATTCTTCAAAAGTATTGTGGATGGAATTGGTGTTCAAGATTCTAGCCTGTTCAGTATTGTGTGGAAGGAAGCAGAAACTTAAAATTCAAGCCTCGTTATTGTTGTTTTCCTCCCCCTCTGTTTAAAGCTAGATGGCAATGGCTGGTTTGTGGATTGGGAATATCAAGCAGGAATGTTATTTAAAATCAGGTCACAGTAGTGGGGATAAAAGGCCTGAACAAAGTTCAGTGCCTTTAAATAGACATGAAATAACCAACAACAAAAGCTGAAACTTTGTGATTTTTTTTAAATTTCCATTCTAACATTTTATTTTTCATTCTTGGAGAGAGTGTCATATTTCAACTAGGCAACAAAGGAAGATCTAAGATAAGATTTAAGAGAAGATAGACTCCCCAGAAATCTTTTCTGCTGTATTAATATTCAGTGGTATTTGTATGAAAATGAAGGAAATAAGTATGAAACACTAGTGTCATGGGTACTTATGAAGGGATGTCCTTTAATTTGGACTTTATATTTGTATTATTAGGACTGCAATAGTTATTTGCATTTCTATAAATAAAACCATTAAATGTAGAGGAAATTACTTCTGAATAGATATGTATAATACACAGTTAAGTTCGCTCTAATTATTTACTTTTACTTTGTACTGTAATAATCTCTTCTTTTTTTTCATAATAGTTTCAGAATGAATGAAGGTTAGGGTCCATTAGAATATAAGTTCAAATGACAAATTTTAACTATGCTTTATCTGAACCAAGTCACTTGTTGCTTCAACCCAGTCTAGTTCTGTGATACACTAATTAAAGTTTAATAAATTGTTTTAAATGTTCAGACTTAGCAGGAGAAAAAAAAGTTCCATCACTGTATAACTATGATACACTCTACGGGTAAGAAGCAGAAAGAAAAGAAAAAATAAATACTGTATAGAAGAAATGGATTATTATGTTGTCCAAAGCAGTGTGACCTGCTGGAGATAAACCTCCAGATGTATTCTTATTTGATGGTGAACTACCATTACAGTTCATTATCTTAATAAAACCATTACAACAAAGTTATAATTGGGAGAAGCAAGGAAGGTTTTGATAAAATAATGAGGGGAAGAAAAGAGAATTTACTACAAAATATTGCTAATTATTACGTTAAGTGTGAGTGGGAAAGGGAATGAATGCTTTTATAGATTGGCATCTTTTTCTCACTCGGTTCCCCCTCCCATGGCATAATCTGAATTGAAAAGAATTAAACTGATCTTGTTTCCTGAAAATTCTGCTAACTCCCCCATGAAAAGATGAAATAAAAGTGTCCAACTGTGGCAATGGGAGGCCAGCATAAATCAACTCACAATCCAAACTTGCATTTTCAGAGGTCATCAGAGAGGTTACGAGTTTTGCAGCATTCGAATGTACACTAAAATTAACTCCCAGGGAACATATACCAACCATTTTCCAAGTGCTGAGTACAAGCTTAGGGGACTTTTTTAAAAAAATAACAGTTCACTCTCTTTTCTTGTTCCAGGTTTATTAATGCTAGAAGAAGGATAGTTCAGCCCATGATAGACCAGTCCAACCGAGCAGGCAAGTTTTCAATATTAACTGTAGCCCTGTCTTGCTGACAGAAAACATTCACAAGCCATTCACCAGGAGATTTCTTCTTGGTAAATAATTGGGAAATAATGCAGAGAATGGCTGACAATTAAAACAAAGTCTGCCATGATTTATTTCAAAGTTAGTGGATTTAGTACAATGGAGCATATTTTGGAGGTAAACTTATCCTGTCAGCCATAAACTACATGGTTGCTTACTGAATCTTAATACCACACACACATTATTGTTTTTTAAATATATATATATATTCCCAGATATTTCTGTTATTATGACACTCCCTGGTGCATGGCTAGGTGTGGAATTGCTG
The DNA here is from genome assembly GCA_032468155.1 of Oxyrhabdium leporinum. Taxonomy (NCBI): domain Eukaryota; kingdom Metazoa; phylum Chordata; class Lepidosauria; order Squamata; family Cyclocoridae; genus Oxyrhabdium; species Oxyrhabdium leporinum. The sequence goes on from JANHFL010001387.1 coordinate 113,213, forward strand.
TGAACTTTATTACCTGTCCAAAGGGCAAAAGGGTCACGGTGCTTGTGGAATTCAGTAAAGTTCAAAGACATTCAGTTAAGATAGAACTACATATGTTTTAATAAAGAAAGGCAGCTTATCTAGCTTTTAATGTTCTGTTAGAATCTTAAAATTCACATTGTGCTGATTTTTTAAGTGGCTGAAGGTTTTTGCATCTGTATCTTCCACTTATCTTTCACTTTGGGGTATCTGTATTTTGATATGTATGAACCTTATAATCATCACACTGACTTCTATCAAGATTCAGAATAGCAAGGCTTTAATTCTTTCTGGATATTCTACATGTTTATTTTTCCATGTTATTGCCAAATACAAGAATGTATCTTCCAGGCATTATTTGCATGGTGATTATTTTAGGGAAGTAATACCAGCAAGACTAGCCAAGATTATCTACTCTTAAAGATTATTTAAACATTGGTTAAGTATCTGTACATCTTCCTGGTCAATCTACAAGACTCGTAAAATACCCTGTAGTGACTGAAGCAAAACCTTCAGAGGAGCAATGGCGCTAGTGGTGCCATGCCATGGTCTCTGCATGCATTTCAAAGTCTGATGATTTGAAATATAAACATCTACGTAGAGTGGGGTCATATTATTCACCCCAGAATTCTTCAGCTTTTGTGAACTTGATGAAAACATTCCTAAAATCTTTTCATGCGCTTTGGCATTGGGATAAATTTCTTGTACCATTTTTCAAGGAGCCTAGCCTAATAGATACATGAAGGAAATGAAAAAGGGACTGTTGCTTCTTCTGGTATTTCTCGTT
>JANHFL010001387.1:119017-122303 GCA_032468155.1 Oxyrhabdium leporinum
ACTCTTCACTTCCTGCAGAAGCCTCCTTACATTAAAAAAAAAAGCCTTACAGTTATCCTGCAAATGACAAAAAAAGATTTATTTGCAGGAGTTTTAGAGCATTAAAATATCTATGTCAGGCAGAAGAACATTTCTTCTATCCTAGGATTTCAGCCATGCACTCTGTATTTCTGTTTTCTCTCTCTCTCTCTTTATTTCCCTCTCTCCCCTTCTCTTTTCCCACTCCCTGCCTGGGGCGTGAATTTGCATGTCTAATTCATTTACTCACCATATTTGAATTGGCCTGAACAGATGTAAATCGGGAAGGATGGGAAAAACTGCAGTCCTCAACAATGATTAATCAGCTGTTGCGGGCAATGTCTTAAGGAGACTGGTAGGAGGAGGCATGGAAACCAAGAGAAAAGTGTGTTTGACCTTAATTGTCACATCAGAGCATCATTATCCTCATGAAGCAGCAGCAGCAGCAGCAGCAGGCACCTACATCACTTCCTGTTTTATGCCTCTCAAACCATGAACTGAAGAGTTATTTTTACTATGTTGACTTTATTTTTTTCGGCAAAGCATCAGTCGTGCATTTTTCCATAGTCCCATCATGGAGCATATATGTATACATTGTAAATAAATTTTGTGCAAAAAGGACTGGAAAAATGAACTGTATTATTGCTTTTTTTCCCCTTTTCTTTCTTCTTTCTTTCCTTTCCTTTCCTTTCCTTCTTTCTTTTTGTAAAAGTAGCAGTTTGGTATGAGTTGGCATGCATACAGATTTACTAAGTGGGATAAGCTAATTATACTTTTGTTGTGGTTAAACAATTGCTTGTTGATAGCCTTTTTTCTATCAAGAAACCAAGGAGCTAATTATTAATAATCATTGCACATTAAGTCTTAGAGTTTCTGACTGAAACTGTTTGGATTGTACAATAACTCAAAGCCCAGCTGTAGTAGTTCAAGTGCAGTAATGAAACTGAATCTAAAATAAAAGCAAATTATTTTTGTCACGCTGGCTCAACTGCTTGAAAATTTTATTTTTCTGCCCAAGCCCTCTAAAATTGTAGCAATTTGCTATCAACTATTCCAGTCTCACTCTCTCAAAATAATTTTGGCACTAGGCAGCTTTAGTAATATTTTTAAAAGTATTTTATATGGTGACCTTTCCTAGTCCTATTTATTTATTTTCAAATGATTTTCAAATCTTTATTATTGGATGCTAGTAATTCCAAATCAAAAAAGAACCAACTGCACAAGATTAATGAATGCTGTTGTGTAATCTATTTGTTATTTGAATTAAATTACTTCAGGATACAAGTTAAATTTTACTCCTCAAACTGTTAAATGTTGATTACAAAAATAATAATATCGCCAGTCATTATACCTGAATTAGTGCATTTACTTATAGTAAAAGATGTTACACTTTAAAAATCCAATGTTCATAAGCAAATGTGGTTGCTGCAAATTGGTTGTAGATAGAAATACTGACCAATTTTCCAGCATAGTTGTATATTCTGCTCTGTAGCCAACTGGTTAACTAGAACCAAATAACATGCTTAGATTTACAATACCTTATAATTTTCTTCTAAATAATATTACAGCTATAAAAAGTTTCCTAAGCGCATGGGAAAAAAAGAAAAACTTTCACTAAGGCAAACTAATAAAAAAACACCCTATTTTTAAAAGATTTAATGGTAAACTGCTTGATAGGAACAAAAGACCTCAGTGGTGAGAACTATGATGTCTGCCATTCACACAGATGTCACCCCATAAAACTGCGGTAACAATTCCCTGTTTAGATTTAAAAGGGAGACCAGTTGTTTGGTGACTACTAGGCAAAGTTTGATCATTGGTTTATCTACTGCTTGAAGCACTGGGAGAGCATTCCCACTCTATCCAGCTTATATCTCAAATGTTTAAAGAAAAGCCAGTTGATAAGATAGCATCTTTTGCATGTCGGCGATACACACTCCCCACTGTCCAGAATTTGAACCTAGCATTGGACACAAATTCTGGGATTAAACCCCACAAATAACTAGTTCTATATAAAGCAGTTTCTTTCTGCTCAGAGCCTGACTTGAAACTTTATTTTATAGCCATAAAAAAAACGAGCCCTTTTATTTTCTGTGTTCTCTGTCTCTTAGTGGAAGGCATACAGTTTTCAGAATGTGACTTTGCTAGTAATTAATTACTATTTGTTTACTTTCTCCATTGGGCTGGGGTGGGGGAAATTTTGTTATCTGATGTATCTGTTGAGGCTGAGAATCACAATGCCTTAAGTTGCACTGATGTTGAAACAGCCACTTAGATCGTACAGATAGTGATATTCCAACAAAGATCAAGTCATTTGCATTAATGGAGGGAGGGGCATGGCTGTCTAGGAAACTGCCAACCAATCAGTGATTTAAGAAAATCAAATGTTTAATGTAGGTCCTCCTCAGCTTTTCTTTGCTCAAAGCGACCCCTGCTAACTTTATAGATGGCCTGGGGGTTATATCTTTCTTATCCTTGCAATACCAAGAAAAATTACTAATACATTTGCTGCCAAAGTTAGATTTTGATAGCCTTGCCCATCTTTTATTTCAGGAGTGAAGCAAAAAATGTACGTGCTACTATTAAAGTTTTGGAGGGGAAAATATTTTTTTTCTTTAATGATTTTTCCTCTTCATTTAGTTATTTTTTACTCAAAAAAATATAACCAAGGCATTTGGGGTTACAGCCCCACACGCTTAATCAGCTGCAATTATAGCACATTAATGAATAATACTTTCAAAGAATATTTTTTTTGGTTATTGTTCGTCACATGATGTTAGACGGCTTTTACAGGCAAAGGAAAGAGAAGTAAACGGGTTACAAATAGGGAATTATCCCTCGTTTAGCATTAAAATTCATTTAGATAAAATTGCCACAAACATTTAAATGGAGAGATTAGTTCCCCCTCACGCCTTATTGCACACTCTCAATGGCTCCGTTAAGAACATTTTATACGTTGGAAATTCCGCCTTCTCAGGCTGCTGGCTGTTTCCTAGTTACCCACATTCAAAGCGAAGGCAGCAGCGGGCTGGGGGAAGGGAGAGAAGTTGGGTTTTCTCTCTCCCCCCCCCCCCCTTTATCACATTTCCCCCCCTCCTTTTTTTTTTTTGGCAACCATCCTCTTAGATTTGTTGGAAGTAAAGGGGAAAATAAATAACAGGAGATTAATTCTCTCTTTGGACACCCGGTTATCCTATATAGAAAAAAAAAAAAGAAGGCGCCGCTGTTACTCTTTTTCTGTCTGGTTCTCCTTCGCCGCCGGCGGGGG
>JANHFL010001387.1:123788-135677 GCA_032468155.1 Oxyrhabdium leporinum
CTTTCCGCGCACCCCCACCCCCCCAAAATAAGAACCCCGGGCGAAGTGTTAAAAAGGTCCCCGCAAAGCTCGCTCTGGTCCTCGAAACGCGGGGGAAAAAAAAGAGGGAAGGAAACGGGCCTCGGGAAAAAGGGAGACCTATCCGTACTCTTTGAGCAGGTCGTCGGCAATAGGTGTCTGTTACGAAAAGCGGCCGTCGGGCTGTGGGAAGCCCACCGCCAGCCCTTCTAACCCGCCACCACGGTCTGGGTCACCCGCTCCGCCCGCAGCCTCCCCCGGAGAAAGTGCAAGCGCCGGGAGAGCGAGTCCCCCTTTTTTTTCGCCATAGTCTCCGTGGCCTCCGCTTCTCACTCCGGAGTCCAATCCGGGCCCTTTTCCCTAAAGGGGACGAAGACGTCCCCGCCGCCCACTCTCGACCCTCCCTGCGGGCACGTCGGGGGGACCGGAGGAAGCGAAAGTCAGAATCCCGTTCGAGGAGACGGGAGGCTTCCACTTGGCGCGAGTTCCCGCGCGCTGCCTCTATGTGCGGGAACCCGGACAAATAATTTTCGGCTCCGCCAAGTTAAAAAAAAAACGGTCGATGTGGAGACAATTCAAGAGTTGTCGCCTCGCGTTTGATCGCCTCCACGCTTGCCTCCCGAAAGTCGCGCGACCGCGAGAACGTGTGAATGTCTGCGGGCTTCGAGGAATCCCCTTCAAACGCGCGCGGGGAGCTAGCTGGAGTTTTTTTTCCAGCGAAGTGTCAACCTCCGTCGAAAGTCCATGAAGTGTACCGGAAAACAAAGCTGAAGCGAGCGCTCGCTTCTTCTCGACTGCCCGGTCCCAAATCTCAGACGAGAGGGCGGCGGCGTGGGGGGGGGGGGAGGTCGCCCCTCCATCTCCAGTCGGTGGAGACCCCCGAGAGGAACGTAGGGATATGCTTCGTGTGTTTGGGAGGAGATGCTGAGATTTTCCCGCTTTCTTCCAAACGTGGGTGGATAAATAATGGGTGGGTGGATAAATAATGCTTTCATAATCCATGGCGCCCATATTCGCAAAATTGCAACTTCCCTTAGAAAGGTAGATTTTTGCTTCTCAGGTGCTACCACGGTACCTGGTTTTATAAGGATATCATGACCGCTCGTAAAATTAACAAAATGTAGCCGTTTTCGGCTGATCACACACCACCTCTCTCTTCGATCCCAAACTCAAATAAAATGCGGGCAATATACGCGTGGATTCACCCGAGTCTAACAAAGGTAAATGAACCGAGGACAGGCTTAGATTTTGTTCGGATTCTAGTTCGACTAAATGAATATTTGCTTTTCTCTTTTCCTTCAGTAGTACATAAAATAAACGGCTAATCAGCCAGTTCCGAGACTTTCCTTTCCAGCGCAAGCACCTTGATGAGAACAAAGTTTTCCAGCAAAGGAAAATTCTCTGAATTGCTTTAAAGCCCTAATAAAAAAAGAATATCAGAGGGCTTCCAAGGACAAGAAAAAGGGTACGATTATCACTCACTCGTCCCTCTCGAGAAGGTTCGTGTGAAGCGTTGTTTCTGAACCTTTTTGGAAACTTGTCCCTCCCTTCCCCCGGAATTAGCCCGCGAGATATACCTGCGTCTTCTCCTTTTCTACTTGTGATTTTGCTGGGGTTCCAATCACTATCTGGAAGATCTCTCTTATCTCTCTCACACACCATTTTTGTTTTGTTTATAAAGACACACAACTATTACAAGGAGGTGGAGGGTACTTTTCCCTTGTAAATGTGCGTATGAATATGTGTAAAAGGGGGGAAGAGAACAGAGAAATGGGAGAACCGAACCCTCTGGCCGCACAGAATATTTGTCCCAAAAGGCGGTTAGCTGGAGGTCTGCTTTGAAAGGCTTTGCGAAAGTCCTTCCTGCAAAGTAGTTAATAAACTCCTAAGCAAGTCAACAGCTTTGTATTTTATGTAGTGGATGGAGAAAATCTTCCAGGGCTTTAAGGTGTGAAATAACTAAATGCCTGTGTGGCAGCTGTTTCTAAAGCCAAAACTAACTCTTTGGAACAAGGGGAGGGGAGGGGAGACGAAAAGACTGCTCATTTTTTTTCCTTTGGTGCCATTTTGGATGTCATCTGTTTCCTTGGTGACTGTGTTCAGCCCCCCAAAGCCCCTGAGCGCCTGGATTGTTCGAAAAAAGCATGCTATTTCTGCACCGTCATTTATCACTGTCACCACATAATGATTCCCCTTGCAGCTCCTTATTGATGTTTGTAATTGCATTATCTCATAAAGGGGAGGGGTGAGGTAGGGGGGGGAGAGAGATGATCAATGAAACTGAACTGTGCATTGTGGGGTCAGGAGATACACAAGTACTGTTTGTGTGTATTCACACACACACAAACCCCACAGAAACAGAAGAGCTGTTCTGAATTGGGGGTTGGTTGGGTGAGTGAGGGTATTCTTGTGTACGGTACCTGATTGTATAAGGAAGTCGTCATTTTCCTCTTCTTTTCCCGAGATTTAGGTAAACCTTTTGATGAAATTCAGTACCGCTCCCTGCCTTGCATTTCAACGAAGGAAGGAATAGCCCTGCCTGGTGAGAAGCGTGCTCCGCTGTCACAAGTGGGCAGAGGAAAGTAGTGAATAAGCACTTATGACCCCCCTTTTCTTTCTCTCTTTTTAATATTCCTCGTTCCCTGCAACTGCCCCTTTTTTTCCTCTCTTGATAAAGGGAGCTCCAAAGAGTAATTGGCACACACACGATTTGGGAACTATCTTCAGCACCGGCCTTTTTTCCTAGCCCTTCCAGCTTTTCTGCCACTAGTATTTTTCCGCTTAATGAATGTGGATTGCAAATTTAAGGCGGATCGCCTCCCAGCTTCTCCGTCTGACTATCTCGCTCCAGGTAGCTGACGATTCACTGTTTCGTCCCCTTACCTGAGTAGTAAAAGTAAACCAACCTGCCTTCTGAAACTGGAAACTGGGACCCTACCTACCCAGCTTATCCTCATGAAATGATCCCGTTACCAGCTGGCAAGGGGAAAAATAAATATCCTGGCTAACTAAACAGAATGGCATATTGGCTCGGCGTGAGATTAGGACATTCCGCGAAGAAATAAAGCTAAGAGATTGCAAGGAGCGGGAATAGAAAAGGGAGCCGTTGATGTGAGAATGTGCTTTTGCGGAGCCGAAAATGGACTTGTAAACCCATTGCTTTGACCGCGGATCCCTTGACCACGGAACCGAAAAGATCCTGATTGCAATGCGTCATTCCTGCTCCCCTCTTTAAATTGCTCTCTCGGGATCGTGCAGCGATCTCTCAACGGTGCCAAGTTTGTTTATTCAGCCTGGGCAATGAAGGAGTATCCAAAAGGTCCCGCCGCGTTCAAAGCGCAGGTTTTGGAAATTCGAATTATTTTCTGCATTTGATAAGAAATTTCTCTTAATCATCCTTCCCGCTCCCCACCGCCCCGGTTTTTGGATGGGGCGGATAAGTAAAAAATAAATAAATACCAAACAGACAACACACTTCAGGTTTCAAGAAAAAAATTACTTGACTGCAATTCCCTTCTTTAGATAAAATTGCATATCTTTTTTTTTAGATAAAAATTGCTTCTGATCATCGTCCTGCACTTAACGCCCATTCCCACCTTGGTCGAGCTTTAAATTTCACCCTGCCCATGCAGCTGATCGTAGCCGCTTTGACTAGGCACCTCCCAAGCACACCTCCACTTAATCTGGTCAGCCCAGGCCTGTTTGCCAAATGCCATCTTCACTTCTGTGATACCTGAGTCCGGGCAACTGCCCTTAGAATTAAGGCACAAGACTTACTAAGAATGCATTGCCTGAGAAGGGAGATTTAATTGAAGGCAGAAAGATGCTTCAATATCCCAATAAGAAATAAGAACGCGGCGCTCCTTTCAATTTGGTGCCACGCCCCCGCACTAAAAAGAGAGGGTGGGGGGTTGTATTTAGACTTCAGAGTCGAACCTTTACAAATGGAATTGATAGCATACACACAGAACTGCACCTATTCTCCCTGAATGGTGAGGGGAGGTAATCATGTTAACTCAGGCACCAATTTTAGCTGAGTAGGTTGAGGGAATCCTCTGCACTCCGATGTCCTTGATTTAGACTAGCAGTGAAAATCTGCCAAATTGCCAGCAGCAGTGCATGCACAACTCCTAGTTTTTCTTTTCTTTTCTTTCTTTCTTTTTTTGGGGGGGTGGGGGTGGGAGGGAGAACAAAGAATAAAAGCATTTTGGAGGAAAAGGTACCCGCCAGACGAAGCTGCTTGGTTTAGAAGGTCTTTGTCACGGCTTTGGAGCTGCACCTTCCTTTCAGTCTGAAAGTAAAAGTAAAAGTCACTTTCGTGAGATTCTCCTATTTTTATAAGTCTAATCGTTCTTCCACCTCCAGCCGCCTTTCCATCAGTACTGCAGCTATATAAACAGAAACACTCCTGGCTGTATTTCGAAAGAACCGCTTGATATTGATCACCATGCGAATGTTATGCTATGTTTGAATTACATTTTCGGAGGACTTCCTCTTCTCCCTACCTCCAATAAATTAATCAAAATGAGTCGTTCATCCAGAATAATTTTAAAAGAGAGGAGGAATAATATTTCACGCCAGGAAATCTTGGTTAAAATAATGAAAAATCACTCTCAGAAATTATTTATAGAACAAATCTTATATTAACATTTTTTTTTTAAAATCCGTATAAACAACAGCTGCATCAACAACAAAACCCCTCCTGATTTACAGTTATTAAATATTTGATTGTTATGTTACTGCTTCATATTCCACCTTCTATTTGCATTTTAATCTATAGAATATTTACAGTATTTTTGCTTTTTTTTTTTTGCCAGTGATTGATTACAGATGGGGGAGGAGCAAAATGACCTGCAAGCTAGCTTTTCCTGCCCCTCCCCCTTTCGCTGTTTACGAAGCCTTTTTCAACAATGGTAATGTGACTAGGACAAATAAATTATGTCCTTTCTAGACGTCAGAGAAACGCTGTTCCTTTTCCTCCCAAATACTTATTTTTATTCTCCTCGACCCCCAGCATGGTTTTAGGTAGCTGCTTTTCTGATCTTTTTTTATATTTAAAACAATTAATTCTGATGGTTTTTTTTATCAAATGAAAAAGCAACTATGAGCTTGAGAATAATCGTTATTAAGAATTTTAATTTCTTCCTTCCTTCCTTTCTTCCTTCCTGCTTTTTTTTTTACAGCTTTAAGATGAAAAGTTCCAAAATCTAGAAACTAGAAATACTCGGTCGGATAAGTCAGCCTAAAGTGTGTTGAGAAGAGGTCGGACAGTCTCCTGTTGCCAGACAAACAACGGAAGACAAAAGAAACAGCCACAACCGTTTCTTCCTTGTTTAATTTCTTGGCGTAATTTGCACAATGCCTTTTCGGGTAGCTCCCAAGGTCCAGTTATTCGGTGGGGTCCAATCTAGTCTCTGAAATTTGGGCAGTGGTGACCCTTTCTGTACAGAAAATGGGTCTCTGCAGAGCGGCCGCCCACTTCTGTCCTAAACAATGATTAAACGTGTCTGGCATGGGGTGGGGGGGCAACTATGGTTTGTGAGATGTGTATTTTAGGTGTGTGTGTTTGTGTGTGTATGCATATGTGCATGTATGTATATGCCTATACACACACACATAAATTTATCGCAGAACCGGTGGCGATTGTGGGGCCTCACATGCTAACTGCTGGGTGAAGGGAAATCCATATGAAAAGCGGACAAGGGGGGAGCAGTGACAGGCACATTTGATAGATGGCTCTTGTTTTTTGTTTGGTTTTTTTTTTATATAGGAAGGAAGCAAAACCACATCATTGTCTCCGCGAAATGGCTCGTTTCCTGACTCTTATCGAGGTGCCCGTTCACACAGACCTGGCTCGCAAGCGGAGGGGCGACCAGTCCGCCAGTCTGCAACTTCCCGTATTAAGGAAAGCTCTCTCGCTTGCAAACCGGTCCAAAGAACTTGAAGGCAATTTTATTGCAGCTAAAAACGGCGCTGGCTTGTTCCCTCCGTGCGGCTGTGCTCTTGTGAGTGGGTGATGTAGTAAGGGAAGAGGAGGCGAAGGGGTGCCCGTGGTCGTTGTCCTTCCAATGCCGCACCCCCTTCGCTTGCAAGGCTCGCTGGGATTCATTCCCAAGAGTCTTAAGAAGCGACCTTTTGTAAAGTCAGGGCGCCAGGCAACCACTAAATTACTCCCCACTCCCTTAACAGCAAAGAGTTGAACCTTAGCCCTCGACAGCAAAAAGGTACTATAGACAAGCGTTTTGAAATCCGGAGTAAGGAAACTACAGCGCAGGAGCCTCGCTCCAGCAAATTGGTGTGACCGGACGGGACAAGCTTCGTCGTGGGAGACACAACTGCCAGATACAGATCAATACGTGGGGATAATTCATGGGATAAGAAACGGATTGTGGGGTCCCAGGTAGAAAATCCAGCAACCGGGGCCAGGTGTTTTAAGAGTTGGAAATAGATTCCGTGTAGACGGCGGGGGCCGGGGTGAGCGGGAAGAAACTGGAACGCAGAGCTGGCAGACGAGAAAGAAAACAACACCGGGATTTTCTGTCCTCTGTAGTGTTATTGGGGGGGGGGGGAGGGATCGTAAGCGCCAGATTTATGGAACGGCCGAGGCTCTAAAGGAGAGATGATGATCGCAAAGGCGAGGGAAAGGCTCCCGCCTTAAGCCGGTCGCTGCCAGGCTCGTTACCGGCGCGCACCCCCCAGCGAAAGGCGAAAGTGTCCTCTCGCCAGCCGCAGATTGAGAGCGCACTTCGTTTCTGCCACGTTAGGAAGATGACATCCAAATAAACAAGGGACAGGCGGCGAAGTGCTGGGCCCACCGGAGCGCAGAGGCGCAAATAGCCATTGAGAAGGCGAGAGACTCTCTCTCCCTCTCCCTCTCCCCCCCTCTCTCTCTTTCTTTTTCAGAATAGAGCTGGAAGGAACCTTGGAGGTCTTCTAGTCCAACCCCCCCGCTCAAGCAGGAGACCCTATACCATTTCAGACAACTGGCTGTCCAGGCTCTTCTTAAAAACTTCCGGTGACGAAGCGGCTCTTGACTTCATCTTGACTGCCGCTGGGGTCTCAGCTCCTGCCTCTTTGCCTGCTTGAGGCAATCTAAACCCTGGGCTAGTCTTCACGGGCATCGGGGATGGCAGCAGTAACAGCTCAGTCTGAACTCTTTTTTTCCCCTGGATTATACCGACCCACCTAGAATTTGGTACCTGCGCTCTCGATCCTGCCTGGATGCTCAGGCCCCTCTTCATTCTTTCACCTCCCGATCAGAGCTGCTGTCTGGAGGGGAGGGCAGTATTTAATTTCCACAAGCGTGGATTGTTAACACAGTCGCCCAGCTGTACCCGATATTACTCGCCTGACCTTTTTCACGACCACCTACTTACCGGTAAATGCGCTTGGACTAGTTTCTAATTTCTCTTTTCCCAACCAGCCTCTAGCCTTCCACCCAGATTCCCCGTCGTTGCCGCGTATGAAGAAAACAATTAGAGAGCCATTCCGCAGCCCTTAGCGTGGCCAACTTGTCTGTTTCACTTCAAAGGACGGCGAGCAAATCGTTTCCAGAGTTTACAAGTAATTAGGCTACATTAGGGAAGCATCTAAGTAAAGCCGAGAAGAGTCTCCTCCTCGCTCCCTTTTTCGGGCTGGGATCTGTTTCTTGGACACGGACCACGTCGTGGGTCGTAGTGGTGGTGGTGGTGATTAGTAGGCTGTTGAAAACGAAACTGTTGGCCCTCAACACGCAAATCACAGTCCGCTTGAAGTTAAGACGATTTGGACCCACAAACCGCCTTGTGACCTCGGCTGCCTTATGAAAGGGCAGGTTGAAACAAAAAAGGACGGGGGGGGGGGCGCGGCAGGGGAAGGTAATTGCGCATAATTAATGTTGAAGAGAAAATGGTCGCATAATAGGCTGCAAAAAAAAAAAAGCCATCTGTAAGTGTGTGTCCTGGGAACTTTAAAAAAACAACAAAAAAACAACAACACCCCTTTCCTTCCCAGCCAGCCCCGGCGCCCCGATCGTTTTGCCCTAGCAACCTATTGGGAAGATTCGTTGAAATAAATGGGACTTTCTTCCAAGTTCTCTTTAAAATGACCGCCTAGGGGATTCTACGGGTATTGGGAGGAAACCTACGATTTCATTAACAGTATTCGCTCGTTCCTTATTCTCTGTTGGAATAATTTCACATACACTTTCTGATTGTGAAAATTCCTATTTGGCTCATAATTACAACAGATTGCACACACTGTGTGTGTGTGTGTGTTTCTCTCCCTCCCCTTTTAAGATTGCCTCCCCGGTTCCGACTCTTTCCGTATTATATAGATATAATTTGCTGAAGATATTAAAACAGAATTGTTGATAAAAAAACAGCCCCAGTCCCCCCCCCCCCCGAGGAGGATTGCTGGTATAAAAAAATTACAAAAGAATACTCGGAAATAAGTCTCACTGGTGTATAATTATACAGAGAACTGGCTGTACAGGATTGTAGCTTTAGGCTGAGATTTTAAACACAGTGACTTACAAAAAGGCTCCAATGAAATAAACATGATTTATTTGTTAATGAGGACAAAGAATAGTTTAATTGTATTTGAACCTGCCATTTTTTTATTTTTTTTATTTTTAAAATCATCATGTACCACCTGTGGCTAGGAAATTAATATTTTTGTCCATAATATAACCTTATAATATATTATTATTATTATATGTATACTGAGGGAACTGCATTGTACACAATCTTGTATGAAATAGAAGAAAATCAGAACACTTTCTCAGAGAATGATGGCAGGGTTATGTTGCCTGCACTGTGGAGAGTGGAATAAGCATAAAAATACAATTTGCTTTTGTTGCTGTTCACTATTTTGTCCTTAAAAGGTCACAGAAGCCCTTCAAAATCCTCCAATTAAGCACACCCACACCCAGAGTCATGCACATACACGTAAGAGTCTACCTCATTTCCCCCCATACATTTAAAGTCACATCTGCCCAACAAATTGAACTAAATCAACTCAGCTGAAGCTTTCAAAAGCAATAAAAACATACTAATAAATTAATTTTAAAAATAGGCTGCCTCACAATGGGATATCCTCAAATTTGCCAGTGTCAACTTATTTATTAAATTTGTACAACACCATCTCACCTACATGACTCTGGGAGGTTTACAACAGCATAATAATACCATATATTTATTAGTATTTATTATTTCCATTTACATAGCCACCCATCTCAAATATGACATCATCAGGTTTACAATTCCAATCCAAATGTAATATAAAAATTATACATAAAACTATTTATGGCTGTACTGTCATAAATATACAAAAACTTAATCACAGCTGAGGTAGAAAACACAATCACACCGATCAGCATAACCACTGTATAGGCTCTATCATCCTCCAGATCTCCAAGCCTGGGGGGAGGGGAGGGGGAGTGGAAGCATGACTTTAAGACCTTTTAAAAAGCCAATAGGATCAGTGTTATCCCCCAGAGAACAATGCCCCAAATGAAAGGTGACATGACAGAAAAGGTTCTCTTCCTGAGCCCTATCAGGTGGCATCCTGTAAGAAATTTGGATTTGAAACATGCCTTTCTGTCAGACCTAATAGGATGGGCAGACATAATTGAGAGAGCCAATTTGGGGTAGTAGTTAAAGCACCAGACTAGAATTGGGGAGACCATGAGTTGTACTGAGTGACTTTGGGCCAGTCACTCTCTTTCAGCCGTAGGAAGAAGGAAGCAATGGCAAACTACTTCCAAAAAATGTTGCTGGAAAAGAAGTGCAGGAAATCACAGGAGTTAGAACTAATTTGAAGAAACAACAAAAGAAGTAAAAGAGGAAGAAAAGATGTAATTGGGGAGAGGCAATTCCTCAAATAACTTGGTCTCTTTGAAGTCAGATTTTTTTTTTGCTTCATTTAAGTTTTGCTGTAGCAAACTCTACTACAAAAATATTCTCATTCTAGCATTTCTGATTGCTTCATCTGAAAATAATTCAAACTTTTCTCTTTAGACATATCAGGACCACAACTCTGATTCTTATAGAGAGTAGCAGCTATTGTACGGATCCATCCTCCCCACCCCACCCCTACTTGTATTGTGGTTGAAAAAAAGGTACTTCTGCATATTAATTTGAAGTAGCTTTGCCCAGCTTGGCATCTCCAGATGCTTGAGGATTCCAGTCCCCAGAAACCCTATCCTTCTAGGCTGAAGGAATTATGTTTGGGATTTCCAGCATTTGGGATCCCAAAGCATCTGAAAGGTGCAACATTAGCTGCTCTAAGGAATAAACAGAGAGGATAGAGAGATAGGAAGGGCAAAGTTCCAAGAACAATATTTTTAAAACCAAAATGGCCATTTCAGGAAGAAAAGAAAAAAAAAGAATGACTCCTATGCTTCCCTGGAGCAATAGAAGAGCACTTAAAGACATCATACATGTGTGAGCATACACACACGTATTGTAGACACAATTTCAAAAAGTTGACAAAGTACCACAAGATAGAGATGATATGTCACTCAGCATTAGCAATTGCCTTGGGCCTGCTCCAGTTGGTACTTTTGATGCTTGCACAACTGCATTCCACGCAATCATTTGAATGGCAGTTATTTAACACATAAATAAAATCTCAATCTTGCAACAGGAGAAGTATTGGAACTCTCCATAATCTTTTGTGCATTTAACTGGGGAGATGTGTCCCTCAAATAAACTGGTCCCTTTTGAGGTAGACTTCATTGTTCAATGGTAGGGAAAGTTCTACTACAAAATATTCCCATTTAGTCCAGAGGGGTGGGTGAGTGGAGGTCTTTACGTTGCCCAATCACTGCCACAACATGAAAAATGGCTTTGCTGGCTAAGGATAAGCTGCTTTCTCCCCTGAGGTAGCCTCTTCTTGCTTTGTTCTGGGTCAGTATAAGATAAGCTACCATGTCATCTTAGTGGCGTCCACTTTGCATGCTACAATAGATTTCATAGAGTCGCTTAATGTATGCAAAGAGCACAGCAACATCAATACTTTTTAATTATGGGTAAAAATTCTGGGATGCCTAAAGAGCTACTTCCAGGTGCCACAATATGACAACAAGTTGGAGCTTGGTTCTTGACATATCTCTGGAGCCTATCACATTCAGCAAGATTAGAAAGCATTTGGAAAAGTGCTGTTCCAATGGAATTATTTAATTTACTCATTAGATTTAGCAACATAATGGCAATTCCTTCCCAGTTTTCCCCTAGAATAATTCTGTAGGATCAGTTGTATAGGCAAGTTGTGGCTGGCCCAAAGTCACACAGTATGCTCCCATCACTGAAGGTGAACTTAAGCCCAAGTCTGCCTCCTCCTTCCCCAATGCTTTAATAACTATACCAAACTAGCTTTCCAATTTTCCTGCTTGTGATTCATGTAACACAACTGAGATGAACTGTTAGGGCATCCAACACCCCCCCACACACACACACACTCCTGGAGAATTATTGAATTAGTTTATATTTTCAAGGACAGAGCTACAAAGGGTTTGCTGAAAGGCTGCATTCAAAGGGCTGAGTCTAACTGGGGCTCTGAACTGCAGTATGAAGGCTATCTGGGGAACGAATCCCAGTGAAGTCTGTGCCTATCAGATGAATGATGGAAACAAGCGTAGGTGGATTTTTTTGGAGTTTGGCAATGGAGAAGGATTGTCGTGGCTTCATCCTCTCCATCCCACCAAAAAAAATAAAAAAATAAAATGGCCTGCTCTGTTATTTAACCTTTCATTATCCTTTCTTAGAAAGTACATAGGCTTTGTTGGTTTGAGCTCCGAGCTAGGTAATTTGGTTGCAAACATTTTGTCACCATTCGAGGAGACATCGCCAGTGCGTTTTGACTGACGATGTCTCCTTGAATGGTGACAAA